>VZUI01046856.1:0-42081 GCA_013401135.1 Cettia cetti
TGGGCAGGTGGGGGGTGGTCTCTTCTCCCAGACAACAACTGACAGAATGAGAGGACACAGCCTTAAGCTGTGCCAGGGGAAATATAAGTTGGATGTTCAGAAAAAGATTTTACTGAAAGAGTGATATAGTTCTGGAATCGTCTTCCCAGGAGGTGATGGAGTCACTATCTCTGGATGTGTTTTAAAGAAAGACTAGATGTGGCACTTGGTGCTGTGGTTTAGTTGACGTTAGGGCTGGGTTGGACTCGATGATCTTGGAGATCTCTTCCAAACTGGTGATTCTGTGATTCTCTATTGGACTACTAGATAGCCAAATTTTAAAGAGACTGAGAAAATTATGGTTGTAGAAGCAAAAAGAGAAGAGAGCAGATAAACTGAAGACACTTTTGAGTTTTATGTGTGGCTTTGTCATACATGTGTAAAAACCAAAGGGCATTAACACCTATTGAAGATATAAACCTGTATTTTAGCACTGACTGGGTGTTACAAGCACAAGTAGGTGTGTGAACTTTTCTTTAGGATTTTCCTGCACTTAGTTTGGCATCCTACTATTGGGAATTGAACTGTTAGCAAATAGGGCATCCTTCTGTTCTTCATAGCATAACCAGTTAAGGACTGTATGGAATTGTTTGATTGCAACAACATCATTACCTCCTCCTGCCCTCAGAGGTTCTGATAATTCACCTCTATTCTCTGAAATTTCACCCTGGCTTGAATGATCTCAAGTCTTAAAGATTGAACTCCAGTTGAATATTTCAGGGTCGATATTAAAAAGTCAACACAAAGAGTTCTGTAAAGCTGCTGTGCACATAGCCTTAGCAGCAGGTGAGTTGCTATTCAGCTGGAGCATTGAAAATGTCCTTTATTCCTGCAGGTTGATGTGGGCTTGGCCGTGAGTTTTGACACAGGATTGTTGGGTGAATTTTTTTTTCTCAGTTTTATTTTGCTAGAACTGGACTCTGAGCATAATCTTGCATCCTTTCTTCTTTAGATCTTTATTTAGCAGCTACTGGAGAGGGCTTTTAACCTCCATCTGTTATCAACTGATGTTGCTTCCTCCAGGCTTTAGGTGTGCTTTATTTAAAGGTGCGTCTAAATGTTTAGCCTTCAGAATACTTGCTTTTTGTTCCCTGTTATACATTATTCTGGTAATAAAAGATTGTCAGGAAAATTTGATTTCTATTCAGTTCTGATATAAAGTTTGTTCTTTTGTGACTCCAGTAATGGGCCTACAAGCTGCTGTTGTGATGTAATTCCTAACAGAAGGGGAAGAGCTCAGGGTGCTTTTATGAGCATCTTTGTTCAAGCTAGAAGTATGTGTGTAATTAACGCTAATGTTGCTTAGAGGATGCTCAGACTCCATCATTCTGTAATCCTCAGGTGGCCTCAAATACCTGTCCCTGCTAAGCAAGGGAGGACAAAATGATGTTCATTCACTCTCTCACAGGCCTGGGAGAGTTAGGTAAGCAGAGTTCTGCTGCTTGGCATGGATTCAGCTCATGTGCATTTCCAGCTCTCCTGCCCTGCCCGAACGCAGTATATTTACCAGCCTGGATGTGCAGTTAGGCTAAAGTGTTGTTTTTCACTGGGACTCATAACCTCTCCTCTTTGGAATATTTATTTTCTTCCTAAGACGCCATAGGGAAACTTTATGCAGCTTACTATATCACTTCTCCATCAATACTACATCCAGGTCTCTTCCAGGGAGCTGGCCTAAAGGGTTCCTGCTTTACCAGTGGCAAAATGAAAAGAACTGATTGTTTAATTTTACATATCTCATAGTTTGCTCAGGTCACACTCCATGTCTAATCCTCTTGGGCCATGCTGCAGAGGATACAATTTTTTAGCACTGAAATCAAGAAACCTTTAGAGTCACCGAGAGCTCCCATTCTTTACTTTTGTAATTTAAATGACAAAAGGCTGATGTTTGCAGCAAATGATGGATAAGGAAAGAGACTTCATGGGGTTCTTATGAATGCTTTTGACTCTCATTTTCAAAGTTGAGGCATTACAGAATATTCTTATTAGATACAATGATAGAACTGATGAATTACTTTTCAGATCAGAGAAGAATGCTGATAAGTTGGATCTGGTATTGTAGCTGTCATTGTGGTAGAAAACATTATCTCTACTAGAAATACATTTTAAAGAGCCTTGCTTGCCTTTGCCTTTGTGAATAATAGCCATATGATAAAAATGTGCATTCAGACAATCAGGATAGGTATGCTTCCCTGGAGAGGCCTCAGGCTCCACGCTGTCTCTGGGTGGGGGGTTCAGGAGAGCCCCGTGCTGTTGTTGGGCAGCCAAAGCTCATGACTGAATGATACCAGTCCTTTGTGATCTCCTGACCCAGGTGCCATTCAGAGCAGCTCTCCTGTTCTCTCTGGTGTAGCTGACACACAGGCTCTCTGGTGTAGGAGTTCTCTCTGGTGTAGGAGTACACACAGGCAGTGCAGGACAGGCTGTGCTGGGCACCTCTGCTCTGCCAGCCCTACCTCAGCTCTGAGCATACCATGAGCAGCTCCTTCCAGCATCTTCCCCCTCTCCGCAAGGGCCTCCTGCCAGTCATTCCAAAAAGGTGTTTTCCCCAAATTCCAACCCACTAAGGGTGATTTCAGGCCGGCAGGGTCAGAATACAGACTTCTTTCTCCCAGAGTCTAACTTTCCTCTGGTACCTAAGGACAGACTTCCTGCACACAGGATGTGACACTCCTATTGATCATCGATCCTGACCCCTTTCTGGGCAACGTGTATGAAACAAAGGGGGCTGATTAAAGTATGGGTCTGTGTCTGTCAAAAACCTTGTGGTGTAATCATGGGATGTCACCTGGGATTTTTAAACATGGCATACAGCACAACCTGATAAATCCAGAAGAATGGTTTGTATTTTATGCTTTTAACATGCTGCAGAGACAGAATGAGCTGAGCAGCAGGAGAGTCCTTTGCAGCACAGAGGGCAAATGTCAGTGACTCCTGCAGACCACTCAGCACATCCTGCCAGGGTGCTAGTCCTTGACCTGAGGGAGAAGCATTCCCTGCAGGAATGTTTCTGAAGGTGACAATGTTTGCCGCGGCTGCCACAGGTTGTGGCAGGAAGTGGCCGTGTTACAGTGGATGGGGTTTGGTGGGAACCAGCCTGGCTTCAGGGTGGGTGTGATGACTCAGATGCTAAAAAGGCTCAGTCTGTTATGATTAGTGTTGGGGCAAGCCTTGAGCTTTGAAAGGATTGTTCAGGTTCAGAATTTGCAGGCCCTCCTGCTTCCTCCTGACTGTAGGGATGTAAGGATTTCTCTCTCTGACAGCTCATTAAACTTAGTTCAATATGTATGTTGTAATCTGTGGGGAAAAAAATCATCTTCTCTAATGGCTGGAAAGAGTTAAAAGAGTTGCAGTTAAAAAATATTAAATAATTAACCTTTAGTCCTTAGAAATAAGAAGTTTCAAAATTACTTTAGCACCTCAAATTTCAACAGAGGGCAGTGTGACATTGCTGTTTGCATCTCCAGAGCATTTTCTCTTGTGATTATTTATGTGAAGACTCTTCCACTCAGTGTCCTCATTAAGCTTATTATGGGAGTAATAGCATTGCTGAAAGCACAGGGAAGATGTAAACCAGAAGAGATTTTTACGATGGCTCGATGTGATAAAGGCAGGATAAACAGGAGAACACTTTAAGGTAATGGATGGAGTCAATTACAGCAGCATCCCAGGGCCCAGGATAGCAAACAGGGCTCTGCAGTGAGCACGTGGAGAGGTTATGGTTATGGATCAGTTCCTAGCGGGGGAATATTTCACGGGGTCTGTTTGGTGTGCAGGGCTCAGCCAGAAGGCTGCAGGCCATAGATGGTGGCTCCATCGAGCTGTGCCTGCTCTCCCTTCAGCTGGGTGTCCCAAAGGGCTCTGCTCTTCACAGCAACAGACAGCTCTGTCAGCAGCAGCTGATCCAGGGGGTCCCCCAAAGGATGCTGCCTGGCTCCTGTCAGCATCATCTGCCAAACAGATCACTCCAGACTCTTCTCGTACAGCTGGTGCTGATAAGCAGTGCCTGGGAAGAAGCATTTTAGCAAGAGGAGAGTAGAAAGTGCTTTCTGGGTCGGTGAGTTCAATCTCTTGCTATCACAGAAAGCTGTATCATATAATCCCCTTCAGGAATTTATCACACTTGACTTTAGAGCAGGCATTGGCTTTCTCCAGAGGTGACCTAACTTAGAGAAAATACAGAAACGCAACCTCCTCCTCTGTTCATCTTCTCCAGCGGTCTGCTGGTGGAGACCCTCCTGTAAAATACCCAACAGGAAGTGTAACTGTTTCATCTGTTAACTGTAACAAACCCAAACAATAAGTCTTCCATTGGGATTTTTTGCATAAGGAAAATAATAAGTATTTGTGTACACCCTGTAGGAATGTCATGTTTTGTACTCTGCCTGCAAGCTCTACAGCAGCAGTTAATTAACAAACACAATTCCCAGAGCCCTGTTGACATTAATCATTGTTGCTGGTGCACAAACACAGATGTTTTGGCATGAAAAGGTGCTCTGGTAGTTAAGTTCTTGCTGTTGCTAAACTTTACAGCAGTGCTCATTTAAGCTCAGTTTAAGGGTAGGGGAAGAGCTGGTGTTTATAAATGCATGAGAGGAAAGCATCATGGAGAAGGGTGGCTGCTGTGAGCATCAAGGCTGAAATATTTGGATGTTACTTTGGTAACTGCAAGTATTAAATTAAGCAAGGATTTGTGGTTTGCTAACATGAGACATAAATGTGCAGAAATCCTTTTAATTCTACATTGGCAGGGGCTGCCCAGGGAGGTTTGGAGTTCCCATCCCTGGAGATGTCCAAGGAACACCTGGACATGGCACTCAGTGCTCTGGCCTGGGGAAAAGGTGGGAATCAGTCACTGGATGGTCTTGGAGAGCTTTTCCAACCTTAATGATTGTGTGACTTGAAAGCTCTTGAACCCCTTGATGTGAAAGCTGCAGCAAAGGCTTTCCCAAAATTTGGTTTATTGTCATCGTGTTCCTCATGACTCACGAGTTCTGTCTAAATAAAGTTACAGTGTGCATCGCTCAATTACGGTGTATCAGCAGAGGGAAAATGCAGTGCTAGGCTTGAGGATGAAGAAATGAAACTGTGTTTTTAAATGTCCCTTAAACTCACTGTCTTCTGAAACTGAACTGCATGGTGCATCTGCGTCCTCATGAACCCCTGGAAGAAAGATTGGAAAGAATTTGTCACTTCAGTAGGAATCAGCTTGTAAAGCAGGGCTGGAGCCAAAATCAGGAATCCAAATGAGGGGTCTGGGAAGAGTGAATGTGAGAATAGAGAAAAGGAGGAAAAATAATTTCAAGAGACTATTTTATGATAGAAAAAAGAAGAGAAGCGTTTTTTAACTGGCTTTACTGAAAACGAAGCCTATATTTAGCCTCCTAGATGGCTGGGATGGCTTTTAAAGGAGCTCTCCTGTGCCCAGGTGCAGGTTCCTGCCGCTGGCGCTGGCAGGACGGGCTGCTGTGCGGCTGCACTGGTTCCGAAGCACGGCCCCGAGCCTGGCGCTGGGCTGAGCCCGCCGCGGCAGCTCCGGGACGCATCGCAGCGCTCACAGCCGGAGCGCACACGCCTTTCCCCGCCTGCCACTCCCAAGCCGCGGTGCGTTGCTGTGAGAGCATTTCCCGAAGTTTCCCCGCGGTGACTGGGCCGGAGAATTCCCGTGCAGGGCTGTGGCTGGAGACAGCAGCGCTCCCGTTCCCTTCCCGCACCGCTCCCCAGGTGCAGCGCTGTAGGGCCCCTTCCCAGGGGGCCTTTCCTGCCCATCGCCCATCTCGCCTGCTTTGAAAGGTGTTTTCAGGAAGGGAGCGGGAGGCAGCCTCGCTTCCCGTGTCCCACCCCTCTGGAGGCATCCCCGGCCCGGCTGCAGCGCGATCCCTGCTCGGAGTGGAGCGAGACCAGCCCGGCTGCCGGGAGCGGCTGTGCCCGGGCAGGGAGGGGATGGGCAGGGACAGCCCGGGCAGGGACGGGATGGGCAGGGACAGGCGGGGAAGGGATGGGATGGGATGGGCAGGGACAGGCGGGGCAGGGAGGGGATGGGCAGGGACAGGCGGGGAAGGGACGGGATGGGCAGGGACAGCCCGGGCAGGGAGGGGATGGGCAGGGACAGCCCGGGCAGGGATGGGATGGGCAGGGACAGGCGGGGAAGGGATGGGATGAGCAGGGAACAGGCGGGGCAGGGATGGGATGGGCAGGGACAGCCCGGGCAGGGGTGGGATGGGCAAGGGCAGCCCGGGCAGGCTTGGGATGTGCAAACACCCCCCGGTCCCGCTGCCTGCCGGGCCTGCCGAGCTCGGGAGAGGGCACTGCGGCTCCAGGACTCCTGAATCCATCAGGCAGCCCCTGACACTGTCAGTCCGGAGCGTTCACAAACGGCAACAAAATACAGTTTAAGAATCTGATTTCACCCCATCGCCAAACTGCTGGCAGAGGTTTTTTTCTTGACGAATAGCCTGTTGAATCAAAATTCACTTTGTGATTTGACTTTAATGGTGTTTTGGGTTGGTTTTCTCCTCTGGTTGAGGGGCAGGAGCCCCCAGGCGGGAGTGGCCCTCTAAAGAGCCATGCTGAGTGACAGAGGAATTGTTCCGTGGCCACTCCGTGCTGTGGCACTGCCGCTGCCTGGATCTGGAGCCGTGCTGCCCAGACTGCGGCACAGCCCTGCATCCCCGGCACGGGTAGTCCCTGTGCTTCAGGCACCAGCTCCGTGTGAACAAAGCACCTGCTGAAGGCATGACAAAAGGAGTGTCTGCTTGCATATTGAGCAGAAGCAGGACAAGCTATTATTAAATGATTGCAGTGAGGAAGAACATTTCTTTTCACCCTTAGGCTAGTATTAAATATTCTCAAGGTCAACCGTAAGAGAATATAGAGAAAGACAAGAAGCATCGGTGCTGTCAGTTATATTTTCTGTTTTCATTTAACTGTAGCCTTAAAATCAGAATCATTTAAAGCCGTGATGCAGCTCCCTGTGACCCTGCTTCCTCCAGCTCAGGAGCGCCTCTTGTTTGTGCTCAAAAAGAAGCTGCAAGTTCTTCTTTGAGTCACTCCCTTTTGTGCATACTGGACAATGGGAAATGCCTGGAGTTTTCTTGCTTCAAGCCTAATGACAGTTTTTCTGCTGCATATGTATGATCTTTTCAGCACCCAGAGCCCGAGTGCTCTTGGATGGTCTATCCTGCCTCGATTGGGATGGATACCTTAAGTAAATGAATTGATGTACTAAGGAAGCATCCAGGTACAAACATAAGGAATTTGAACTTTGAAGGCAGATTTACACTGCTGACTTTGTGTGTTGAAGGTGGGAATGGTGGGGGTAGGGTTTTCCCTGGGCTGGGCAAGGTGCTGATGTTCTTTTGGGCCTCCTCCCTGAAAGGTGATGCTGTGAGCCCCAGCACGAGGGGCTGATGGCACACGTGGAGGTTACAGGATAAAGCTTACCCTTGAATTTGTTCTGAATTTAGGTCAACATCACTGGGACCAGAATAACTTTTAAAGGTTTTAGTGCTAAATATTGCTTTCATGTGTGTGAACTTTGCTGCTGGTGGAGGGCAAGAGAAAAGAATCACAAAATGGTGAAAAATTCCAACAAGACATTTTAAAAGTAAAGAGCCTATTTTTAATCAATTTCAGTAAACATACTTCAGGCTTTAAACAAGGGGTTATTCACCCACTCTCCTATTCATGACTCATAACAGCATCACTTCTAACGTTTCAGGTGTTCTTGAGTGAGGCACTCAACCTTCTCTTGCCTCAGTTTCCCATTTATGAAGGGCATGGAGATAATAATTATTGTCTACTTCAGATGAGTTACAGGACACAGAGTACAGAACTTAATTTAAGCATAAATGCCAGCCCTGCTGAAGCCATACAGTCATAAACTGTATGATTTTGTACTGATTTTACACTAACATGATTATTTAACTAAATAGTTGCATTGGTGTTAGTTCAACAGTGAGATGAATGTCAGTGTTAGGAGTGGCTGCAGAACTGGAGATGTGTGTGCATACACCCAGGGTGTTGGGAGCTTTGGCAGCTGCCTGAATGAGAGTCATTATTTTCTAAAACAAACATGGTTTGCTAAAGTGTGGGTTCTGAGTGCCTATGTAACTGTAGGAGTTCAGGTGATGGGTTTGTAAGAAAAGCTGTGTGAGAAATGGCTCCTCTGTACCCTACTCTGCAACTCCAGAGTTAACTTTTGGCTGTCTGAACATCTTCAAACTTTTTAATGGATGAGGGTGAATCTCAATCAAATCTGAATCCAATCAAACATGGCCTTCTTTTGAACTTCCTAGGGCAATTCAATCTTCTTTTTGTTTGTGCTCTTTGCTGCTTTAGATTTTAAGTGTTTCATAATCATTTTTGGATAGAAGTTTCTGGTGTAGCTCGCTGCCTGCCTACGTGCTTATCCTGTTTGTGATGAGCAGTTTCTGGAGGCTGAAGGCACAGGGGCTCTCTGTGTTTTCCCTGCCTGGCAGAGTGCTCTGGGGTGTGCTGAGCTTGGGCTCTGTGCTGGGGCTGCATCCTCTTTGAAGCTGTGTGTGCTTGTGTGCTTCCTGGAAAATAAACGGATTTTAGCAAAACCATGAAGGCATACTTAATTGGGATTTAATGACGAACTTCCTCTTTATTTGTGTAACAGGCTACACCAGCAGTGTCACGGCGATGCGTTTCCCTGTCTCAGTTTCCCGATCCAGTCACTAATAAGGAGGCGAGGCGCTGTCGCAGACGCTTTCCCTGCGTTCCGTCGCTCGGAGCTCCATCCCCCTCTCCACATTTCCATGCCAAACAGCTCGGTGAGAACCAATCAGGGAATGTGACAAGTGTTGAGAACTCTTCTGTGTGCCTTTGCTGCCGGTGGAGCGCTCGCTGTGTTTGCAGGATGTCAAATGATGTGTGCAGCAATCAGCTCGGCTCACTGGCACTCGGTGGGGGGAGAGGAAAGCCACCCCTGCTCTTCCCTGCCTTTAGAGGTGAAGCACTGAGTAGATGCCTCAAAAGCTATTAAAAAAAAAAAAATAAATTGGTATTTTCTAAAAACCCCACCAAATTTATTTCTTATTTACAAGCTTTCCCTCCCTTCACTTCAGAGCCAAATTTGATGTGTTTTAATGTTACCACTTATTAGCTGGTTATCAGCTGAATCCTCATCTCACCCCTGACTCTAAGGCAGGCTAATGCAGAAGGCAGGTAGCACAGCAATATTATGAAATGAGCACTATCATGAAGTGTATTATATGCTATTCAAGGCTTGATTTCACAGCTCATTATTTATGTGGCTTCAGCTATACTGAGTTCCCTTGGGCCAGTCAGGTTTTATGCTGATGCAAGTGCCAGCAAAGCTGGTCCTCTGGTTTGTATATTCTCACATCCACCTCACATCCACGTTTTTAATCATCTGGTTTGTGTGTTTGTCTGGGCTGCTCTCCCCTGCCTCCCCCTTGGCTGGGGCTGTCTTTTCCAATGGAAGTTTGATGCCAAAGCCAGAATCCAGGTGTGGCATTTCAGCCCCACTGCAGCACCTCTCAGGGGTGTCAGTGCCCCAGAGCACGCATTGCTTGGCCAGCACGGGCCAGGCTCTGTGTTCACACGGGGCTGTGTGTGAGGAGAGCCCTCAGTGTGCTGCAGGGGCCCTGCAGAGGCTGCTTTGCCTGCAGGTTAATCAGGAGTATGGTACCTGTGCCTGTGCTCTGTCTGGAGCTCTGTGATTAGGGTCTAATCAGGAATTTCTGCTGACTATTCATCACATATTTGAATAAATTCATACCAAAGTGTTGTAAGTGGGACAAACTGTGCACACTTGCAGGTGGCCTCTGCATGAATATCCAAAACTGAACTTGTGACCTCTGGCAGCAGCCTGCTGTAGGACGGCTGTAAAGTCTTATAATGCCTGAATTAGACAAGGGACACATCCTAAATCCACCAGGGAGATCTAAACCAGACCTACTGGTTGGGAGGCACTCGGTGGGCCTTTGTACATAGACTGCAGAGGGAGAACTGAAGCCTTGGCCGTCTGGAAAGCAGAGCAGAGGTTGAAAAAGGAATGTTCTTGAAGTGAGAAGTGGTCTTGGAAAGAAAAGAGACCAGAAGGTCCTGGAGGGGAGATCCTGGATACTGGATATGAGTAGGATGAAGGCTCAGGATGCCCAGGGACCTGGGCCAGGAAGAGCTGAGAGGGACAACTGTGCACAGCTGAAGCAAAAGAACTTCCTGCTTCAGCTCCCACTGCACACTGAGGTTGAGACATGATGACCAAAGATAGCACTGAAGGGGGTGAGGGGAAAATCTCTGATCCCCTTTAAAATAAACCCCAGAATCCAGATCTGCTATAGGTTGTTGCTTGCTCTGACTGGCCATTGCACAAAGGGCTAAACCCCCTTTTGTGCAGCTTCAGAAATGTCCTTAAGTGCATGGTTTGGCTTTGGGGACCTTTGTCACAGCTGTGCCTTGCAATGCACACAGGCAAAGCTCACTGGGATGACATTCAAGCACAAAACTCTCTCTTGTAGGAGCATCTGGGAAACGCTCAGCTCTGTTCCACTGCTCCCTTGTGTGTTGGAAAATATCAGTGACGTCAAGAGGAGAGTACCCATGTTACACTGTAGGTGTCAAGGACACAATCACTCTAGCAAAGTATTTTCAACAAGCCAGGACTCAGAAAAAGATCCAAACAAATGCTATGATGAGGAACAGAAAGGTTATTAGTCAAAAATATTGGTTTTGAAAGTGCACAACTTTGGAGGCACTACCAAAAGTAAATGTCAGTTGTTTGGCTGTTATACAAGTCTACATCACATTTCTTTTGCTTGACAATAGAGAGCTGGGAGAGATGAAATTGTCATTTGTGAGGGAGCTGGGAAATACAGGTTTTTTCGCAGCAGTATGAGTGATGGTCAGGTCTCTCTCATGCAAGCACAACTTGTTTTACAGAACAAAACTCTCCTCTGCTACTTTATTATCAATGTTTTTCCAAGAAGCAATCCAATCTGTGCTATTAGATTAAAATATTATTTTATTGTTTCTTTTCCTCAGTGCACAGGGAACATTCCTATGTGTTGTGAGGTTACCTCGTACTTTAGTCCAATTTTTAAAGAAAAAGTTTCTGTTGTATAATTCCAGTTGAAGATATTTTATGTGAAGGATAGTGAGGAGGATTAGGGTACCACATTAGTTCTTCCCATTTCTGGCTTGGATTATGGACCCAGAGGAAAGAAGAGAGGTTCTGTTCCTGCATGGCAAAGGGGAGTGGGTTTGGAGGGACAACCAAGACTGTCCATCCTGCTTGGCAGCTGCTGTGGTTTCTCCCAAGAAACAAAATCAATTTCATCTCCTCTAAGAGCTGAGACAGCTGGATCCTGTGCTTCTTGTTTGGTTTGGAAAGCACCTCCATCTGAAGAGCCCTTCCTGGGACACTGTACCTGCAGGTAGTTCCTGTAATTAGATTGAGTGAAACACTTCTGCCTTATAAAAACCCTGAATTATAAAACAATCTAAAATGTCTTATGAGCAAAGAATTCATTCATATTCTCTCTCATGCAGTGATTTCTGTTGTGGAGCTTTCTCATCCAGTTGTTTTGGCCAGCTCCCTGGAAGAGACTTGGGTGTAGTATTGATGGAGAAGTGATATAGTAAGCTGCATAAAGTTTCCCTATGGCATCTTAGGAAGAAAATAAATATTCCAAAGAGGAGAGGTTATGAGTCCCAGTGAAAAACAACACTTTAGCCTAACCGCACACTCAGGCTGGTAAAAATACTGCCTTCTGGCAGGGCAGGAGAGCTGGAAATGCACATGAGCTGAATCCATGCCAAGCAGCAGGACTGCACTTGGATCCTTCAAGCAACAGGGAAAGTACTACTCCATGTCAACATAGATTTGTACATTTCTTTCATGATGGGGAGAAAAACCCATAACTTGTTTCAGACCTACTGCTCTGTTTCGTGTCAGAAATACAAAATGCTGATTGTGTAAATTTCAACCTCAGCATAATTTAGAAAGGGGAAATGGTCTAGACACCTTGTTGTATTTGTGGCAATTATGTACGTGTCATTTTCCAAAGAGGTTTATTTAAGTTTATGTTTAGCTCCAGAAATGAGAAAAGGAAAGGAAAGGTTTCATGCCCGAAATGCAGCCTGCCGGAGGGGAGGACTTTAAGGACTTTATGGGCAATTCAACTTCATTATTTTCTCCTGAGACAAATTCAGAGAGGAGAATTCAGGAGGCACGTTTATTGTTTCATTTCCACAGAGGAGAAGGGATTGTGAATGCTCCTCTGTGAGGCTCACCTGTGTGACAGGGAAACCAACACTTTCCACTTCCCGAGCTCTGGGAACGCCAGGCATGGTGTCTCTTAGGCCTGGCTTCAACAGCAGCCCTCGAGAGCACCTCAGAGCTGAACTTAATTTAATTTGGGGTGAAATACTAGGGAAGAGCTTAGGCAAGGGTTGTAATTACTCAGACCATTAAGACTGAAAATAGCTGCTGACGGGAGTTTTCTCCTGTATGGCAGAATTTTGGAATTGCAGTCAGGGGTGCGATAGCCTTTCATTAACATCAGCACCCAGGATAATGCTACAAGTAAAACTGTTGTACTTTATTGCATTCTTGCTGTCATTTAATTGCTTGATAATAAGTTTTCATAACAATAGAGGCCCATGGAAAGTTGGCTGGAGTAATCCCCACTGGTGAATTAACTGCAGCAAAGTTGCTGTTAACAAAGCGACTTGTTTGGGGAGGTCATTCCGAACAGATGGCCATTATTTAGGGAAAATAGCTCTAGAACTGCGTCTCATGAGGGAAGCTAAGTTCTCATATTTAATATGAACTATATGAAAATGTGCAAAAGGGTTCCCAGGGCCAGGCAGACAAAAGAAGGGCTGTGCTGGAGAGCTTCACAGTGGTGCTGTTGTGAACAGTAATGCTGAGAGCAGGAACGCGGTGCTTTGCTTTGTTTCTGCTGTGGTCAGATGTACCCTCTTCTCTTGATGACCTTAGCCATGAGCAATCTGCTTTTGTGCCATTGCAAGGGCCTGTTTTGCATCGATTCAGAACTCACCCAGACTACCACCTTGGAATATTAATATTAATCACTATTAATAAAACATAATGCTCACATGCAAATGGATGCGTACATATGCAAACACGGGGGTTAGGACATGGTGATGCAAATGTTGAAACGCTGGTGTTTGTTACATTTGATGTTCAGGAACTCCAGTGGGATTCTCTTCTCATGAAAGAGCTCATGTCTCATTTGATCACTCTGGGATGTGGTTTGAAGAAAATTAATTAGCTGGAATGGAGTGGACTATTAATTTTATTTTCACAAGTATCAGACAATCTGTTTTGTAATTCAGCTGTAATTTCCAGTGAGGATGGGTACACAAGAGAATAGTGAGTGTAACTGTTATGGTTTTGTTACTGGAAGGTGAGGTCGAGATAAAATAAGTCTGTTTTCCAGGGAGATTTCTCATACAAATTAAAGTTGTAGCTGCCAGTCAAATTTCTTTTTCATTTGTGACTCTCAGCTTTCCCTTATAAATTTCTATTAATAACAAAAAAAGTTAAAGGTCTGCAAAAGACTATATTGAGCAACAAACTATTTTTGAAGAGCCCCTTTCCCTCCCCCACACTGATAGGAAATAAATACAATCCCAACTTCCTAAAGCATTCTAAGATTGCCAGATATCCAATTTTCCTCCCATAAGAGGCATTTAAACCTCTCAGAGAAGGGACATTTTGCTTTTTGGGATTCTCAGACTCTTTTCATCTTGTTACAGGGAGTTTTTGTGGAAGGCAGCAGTGTGCAGTGGTACTGAGTCTGGGATGGAGGGAGGGTGTCCGTCAGGGTGCCCGGCGTGCCTGTGCCTCGGGGCTGCTTTCTGGAAGGCTGAGTGTGCTGTTGAAATGACTTAAATGGAAATGTTCTTCCATTTAATGGAGATCAAACACTGGAACTTGCAGGGTCAAGCCACACATACCTCACAGCTCTCCCAGCTGTGGAAGGCAAAGGCTGGCCCTGCCTGGACTGCAGAGCTGTCCGTGGGAAAGGGAGCTGCAGCCCTGGGCACTGCACAGCTTTCCTGCTGGGCTGAGGGTGCAGCTCCCCCTGAGCAGCCACAGAGCTGTAACAGGCACAGACCTGGGGCTGGGGGCATTTTCTGAGGCGGTGCAGGAGGCTCTGGTCACTTTGGAAGCTCCCAGGTCTGCAGACAGCACGAGGGATGGCCAGTACCCACGGAGGCAAACCTTCTTTAAAAGGAAAGTGCTGCTGTGATTTCAAAGTGACCTTTCCCTTCAGGAACATTCAGCTGCTCCCATTTCCACCCTCATGAAATGGTGGTGTAGAGACTGCCAAGACATTTGCCATGGAACACTCCGTGTTTAAGGTGGAGTGTAACAGTGCGGGTTCAGTGCCTAATTGTGTCTGAATAACAACAACTGAAATCAGAGAATCATAGAATGTTAATATTTTGTTTGTTTGTTTTGATTTGGTTTGGTTTGGTGTGGGGTGTTTTGTTGTGGGGTTTTTTTTGGTCAGTTGGGTTTTTTTGGTTTTTTTCTTGAGGGTGGTTTGTTTGTTTGTTTGTTTGTTTGTTTGTTTGTGTGTTCCTCATGGGCTATATCCATATTCAAGGAGGAAACCACACAACCACCCCAAGGGCATCGTCTCTGCTCAGCTCTGAGGAGCTGATGGAGTGATGATGGTTATCCACAGAGGAACTGCAGTGTGCCAGCCCTTTCCAGCACAGGGCAGGGCAGCTTGGGAAAAATCAGTGTAATCACCACACTCAATATCAGGGAAGTTTGTAATATTCTGCTTGTGCTCTGGAACAAATGACAAGTCTAACATTGGTGAGCCATTGTGGTCACTGCTTTGGGAACTATGAAATGCCTGCAGTGTCTTCATCTCTTGGAAAAACATCTAAGTTGTTCACATGTAAAGCAAATTGAGTTTTTGTTTACTTTTTTTTAAATGCGACCATAAAAGTTTATCTATTGTAAATTAATTTGTTTTTAGTCTTGTACTACAGTATTTCTCTATTAAACGCAATCAAACAATGCAAAATGTATTCAGAGAGCTAATCATCAGCAGAAATGGCTCAGTGAATGTTGAGGCTGGACCAGAGCTATCAAATGGAAGTCATGGAAGATAGGGATGCAAAAACCTATTAAATAGTTTAATCCTTCAAGCCTCAAATGCAAGGCATTTTCTTGGAGACAAGGAAATGTCAAAATGAGAAGATTACAGCAATGGATACTTTTTTGGTGCTAATTTTGTTGCACCCATGCATTAGCAATGCTGGGGGAGTGCAAGAGCAGGGTGTCACCTACTTTTGTACAGCCAGGGCTGTGGGACCCTCATGATCAGGGCTGTGCTTCTGTGGTGTGTTTATTCTGGGCAGGAAGTGTAAGATTGTGAGGTGGGGAAATGAGCAAAGCGATGTCTGAGGGATGCCAATCACTGCCTGTGGCTGAAGCAGCTGGATTTGGGGACTCCTCCGGAATGCACTGAAAGTGTTGGACAGAGGCTCAGAGGGCGCTGGGTCAGACTTGAGATCAGAGTTTCTTCACAGAATGATTAGGGTTGGAAGGGAGCTTAAATCTCATCCAGTGCCACCCTTGCTATGGCAGAGACACCTCCCACTGTCCCAGGCTGCTCCAAGCCCCAGTGTCCAACCTGCCCTTGGGCACTGCCAGGGATCCAGGGGCAGCCACAGCTGCTCTGGGCACCCTGTGCCAGGGCCTGCCCACCCTGCCAGGGAACAATTCCTTCCAAATCAAATTTATTCCTTCTTTTGTGAGATGGGTGATCTACTCTCAGATGAAGGGTTTGGTGGACATGAAACTTTTCTCTTTGCTTGCCTGGCAGTGCTCTTAGGCTGGATCCACAGCAGCTGCCTCCTGGGGCTGGGAACTTCTCAGAGGGAGCTGAGTCTTGCTTCAAACTGCCTGGATTGGGCTGGGTTTGAAGAGAGCACATTTGTTTAGTTTTGCTCCGTGTTTGCAGTCCAAACACAGAATTACAGAATGTCCTGAGTTGAAAGGGACCCACCAGGATGATCCAATCCAACTCCTGGTGCACGGGAGACCCCCACAATCCCACCCTGTGCCTGAGAGTGTGCTCCAAACATATCTCTAAGTCATCCCCACGTTATGCAAACCTCCTCTGTGCTTGTGCATAAAGCAGTGCCTTTAATCAAGTTTTGCTCTAATGGTGGAGGATGTTATTAATAATACAGAAAAGCTATTTCAAGTAATTAAAATGGAGGAAAAGTGTTATTTTACAATTATGCTGACAGCTTGTCTTTGATCTTGGAACCTTTGTCAAGGTGTGTTAGTAATGCAAATGAATGCCCTTTCATTTATACCTTGGAGTAAAGCTATCATTATGTTTACTAAGCCAGAACTGCCCTGTGAAACTGAAGTACTGTGTTAATTGTACTCCAGAATGGGATTGGTTGGCTTTTCTAACCTTTCTTCCCACTTCTTGTCACTTCTGCATTACAAAGCTCAAGTGGAAAAGGAAGCATGTGGCAAAATGACAACAATTTTTGCAAACATTTAGATAATTTAAAAGGTTAATAAAATACTAGTGCCCAGGGAGCTGGGTTTATCAGTTTGCAGTGGAGTATTGTAGGAATGGAATGTTTGTAGGTGACTTGAGGAGAGCACAACACTCTTCCTGCCTTCCTTTCCCCACAGCTTTTCTCAGAGCAGTACAATGTTTGTGACAACAAGGATTTGGCCCCACAGATGCTCAATATTCAGCTGTAGCTTAATACACTCTGAAATGAAAATTCCTTTGCTGTACTGAAGGCAGTGTTTTCAGACTTGGACATCACTCCAAGGGTTGGATATCACCCCTGTAACTTCTGTTTGCCTACCCTGCTCCTGTTTCCTGAGCTGCCTCCACTTACTAACGCAGGTGGTGGAAGCTTGGGACCTCTAGGAGCTCAGAGAGAATGGTAAAAGCTTCTTCAGAAGCTGGGTGGAAATTCCAGCAGGAGCTGTGCTAAGGCTGCAGCTTCCTCACTGGCAACACCTGACCTTTATGAAGCTCTCTGATATATTCAGCCTTGGCTGAATATATCAGATTGATTGCATCAATCCTGCACTGGGAGCTGCTGATTTTGTTCAGGAATGGATGCAAGTTTTCTGAAAGTTATGTTGGTGGTTTAGGGGTGGCATGAATATGTTACCCAGATCTGCATGTGTTAACTGCAAATATTTCATTGTTATGCAGGGCTATTTTTGTAGCCTCTTTTTTTTTTAAAGTAAACTTATGATAAAATAGTTGGTAAGGAAGCAAATTATGCCCTGCCTATTTTCCTTTTCCTCTTCTCAACTTCTTACAGTTAGTGGAAGGACTCGGAGGCAGCTTTGGATTATGTTTTAAGAGCCATCATTCACGTCATGTCAGGGTTTCCAGGATGTTACAAAATCTAAATTAAGCACGATGGCAACACCACCTGGAAATTACTTTGCTTCCAAGTGAAAAGAAACAAAGCCTGACCCATATGTGCTGTTCTCTGGGGGTAATCAACTTTTGGGTGGGTGGCTGGGTTTGAGATTGCTGAAAGCTTCCCTCACCTGTTCTGCATGTTTGTGGGTGACCAGATAGGTGCACGTGGGATTCCCAGCCCTCTGCTCCTGCTGCACCTGGACAAAGTCCCCTCAGAGGGGTCCCAGAATTCCTGGTGTGGGGCCAGCTGGGAGGACTCTGCCTGGCCACACGTTGTGCCCCCTGTGCCCCACATGTCACTGCCTGGCTGGCCTGAACCTCCCAGGCAAGCTCCGCTCCCTGCTGAGACTTCACAAAGAAAACCCTCCTTCCCTCCTCAGCCTCCAGATAGCAGCAGAATATCTGCTGTCAGTCAGGTTAGTTCTTGATTCCCACCCCCAATATTTATCATCTTATTAATTCCCCTTCACAATATTATAAATGTTAATTCCATGTTTGCTAAGTCTCCTGTTTCCCAGCGAGAATTGGACCAAGCTGTTTAATCTCTCCACACAACCCGCTGCAATTTTTTCAGAATTGTTATCATTTTGATTACTCTGTAATGTACCTCCCAAAACAATTATAAACTCTGTAAACTGAGGCTGTGACAAGCTGTTTGTCAGGGATTTGGGCCCTGCTGAGGAAGCCTTTGGATACTGGCCCTGGAATCTGTGCTTCCTAGCCAACCTGTCTATTGAGTGCTTCTTGTGGGGGGCATGGGGTGAGGATCTGGCAGGGAAAAGCAGCTTGGGGAAGCTCAGAGCAGGCAGTGAGGAGTCTCCTCTGATGGAGGACAGCTCGGATCATGTAAAACAGCAGAGTTGAGCAAAGGGTCCTGGGGAAAACCTTTGAAAAATAAAGTTAGACAGGAAAGGAGGGAAATGAAAATGGTCAGGGTCTGTTGCTGTGGGATGCAGCCATTTGGATGGTGGGTTCTGTGGAGGGCTCCAATGATCCCACAGGGGTGCACAGGGACCTGCCTTCTCCCGTGCTCTGTGGGAGCTGGGCTGCTCACAAAACCTTGAGTTGGTGGGAATGTTCTTTTGCATCACCAGTGGCCACATTTTATGTGATCAAATAGGAATTTTGAGGAAATAGCTGTCTTTCAGGTGCTGCCAGGGACTTTTTCCTTTAATTTGGGACCTTGCAACATCTGAAAGATTTTCCTCAGTCTCTCCCATATTCTTGTGCATTGCCTAAAGTTTTCCCCGCTTGAAGAAAAAGAAGGATTTTTTCAATTGTTTGTCTGTTTAAAGAAAAATTTGCAGGTTTCTGCTACCACAATTAGCATGTTTTATTGCTGAAAGGGTGGCTTGTTTTCCTGTGTAGACTATGAGAGTATGGTGGAATATCACCCTTTTTCTGGGGAGAGGAAGGTGCTGAGTGAAGGATCAGATCTTCTCCCCTCTCTGTAGCTGCCACGCTTCCCTTCCACAGGACAGGGGAGCTGTGTCCCAGGGGCACAGGGACATGCAGGAATTCCTTAGGTTCGGGTTCCCAGTGTGAATTGCTCTAGTAAAGCAAAAGTGTAGAAAAAGTAAGCTGTGACTGCTGAACAAAGGAGTAACAATAGGATAAAAATAGGAGTTGTTTGTACCTAGCAGCAGCGTTAAGAGGGTGCCTAGCTCTGGGTGGGCTGGGGATGAGTAGGTGTGTGGGTGACTCCAAAATCCACATCACACACCTCATGTGCCATGAGTTAAAGCAGATACATTGCTACCCACGGGGGCTTACTTCAAGTGCCTTATATTTGGCACAGTGTGACTTTAGATTACATGAAGAAATGCTATGCGTGGAGCTCTTATTGCTCTGCTCAGGCTTGGCAATTATGAAGAATAAAAAATTTACCAGAGCCTAAGCTCTTTGATAGTTATAAACATGGGGAGAATTAAGGGACAGGAAAATTATAGCAACTCAGCTAAACCACTATAATTAAGGCTGAATTGCTTTTTATATTACTGCATTCATAAGTTGAATGTTGAAATAAATAAAAAGTAAAAGCTCGAATACAGTTTCAGACTTAAATTTAGGTAGGACAAAGCTGTTTTTTCTGTCTGTGTGTGTGTAACTTCCAGTTTCTGTTGTCTTCCTCCTGTTCCTACCGATGATGTCCTGCCCTCCAGATCCAAATATCTCCTGAGCTTTCTCCACTGGGAAGAGTGGGCTTGTCCTTGCCTGCAGGCACAGCCCTGCCACGCTCCTAAATCACTTGTGTGGGTTTCAAATCCCCTGTGTAATGGAATCAGAGACACCCTCACATCCTTCACATTCAGACTGAGACCCAGCAGGATGTAGTTTTTGAAGCTGAGGGATTTTTTTTTTTTTTTGGGGGGGGGTTTTTTTTTGGTTTTTTTTTTTTTTCTTTTGGAGGTGTGTGGTTTGTTTGGTTCTAATTTTATGTAACATCACAGAACCACAGAATAAGCTGAGCTGGAAAGGACCCTCAGGAATCATGGGTCCAGCCTCTGTCCCTGCCCAGACCCCCAACAATCCCCCTGGTCATCCCTGGTGTCCAAAGGTTCCTGGAGCTCTGGCAGCCTCAGGGCTGTGCCCATTCCCTGGGGAGCCTGGGCAGTGCCAGCACCCTCTGGGGGGAGCAGAACCTGCCCCTGCTCTGCAGCCTGAGCTGCCCTGGGCCAGCTCCAGCCCCTCCCTGGTGCTGTCCCTGGCCCAGAGCAGAGCTGGGAGCTGCCCCTGCTGCCCTGGGGAGCTCTGCCTTCAGCTCCTCTGCTGCAGCTGAACCAGCCCAGTGCCCTCAGCCTCTCCTCCAGGCCCTTCACCCTCTTCACGGCCTCTTTTGGAAACTCTAATGGCTCAATGTCTTATATTGCAGTGACCAAACCTGCAGTGAGTGTTCGAGGCGTTGTTTCACACTCAGCACAAGACATCCCTGTAGCCAGCAGACCTGTGTGACTGCTCGAGCATCTTCTTCAGCCCACTGCTAATTACTTTCCAAGCCAGGGCCACTTTCCACTGAAGCTGAAAGTAGTGTAGAGCCTTCAGAAATATAGAGTCTCCCTCTCCCCAAGTTTGGTGACAATCCTCATCTCGAGAGGTGAAAGACCTGCATTAAACCTCCTGCAGCGGGAGAGTCTGGCAGAACTCAACCTGTGCTTGCTTTGGGAGGCAGCAGGTGGATGAGTTATCAGCCAGGCAAATGAGGGACTTGGGAAGCAGCTAAAAGCATATTGAGAAGAGGTTAGATCAGATGGGACATGGGCCTTGCTGTTGGTAAGCTTGTTTGTGTCAGCAGGTCTGAAATTGGAATAAGTTCCCATGTGTGCATTTCAAAGGCAGCTTAAGGAGAGCGGCTTTCTTCCTGATGAAAACCAGTCTGAAACCTCTGAAAGTGATAAAATATACAAGAAAACAAAGTGGCCTTCATGGAGAGAATTCTCAGGTGCTATCACGCTTGTGTAGGCAGCAGCAATCTAATCACAGCTCTATTCTGCATTATTCTGCCACAATAAACTCCATCAGTGGCACTACTTCTGTGCCTCCTGCCTCTCCACTCCATTTCACAAACCAGTTCTTTTGGAAACATAAAGCTGACTTTAAAGGTCTTACTCACATTAATTTGGGGCTCCCTTAAATTGTATCTTGAGTTATGAAATGACAAATCTTGGAAGCAGCTCTGAGTGATATTCAGGGTAAATTGGTTCCACGACAGAGGGAGCGAGGCCACCTCTGAGCGCTTCTGTAAGTCCCAACAAACTGAACATTGATCTCAGCATGTTCAAGAGAAGGGGGGGAACCCTGATTTCCCCTTGAATGGAAGCAGCAGTGAACCTTTTTTCTCTGCTTCTAAATTCCTTTTCATGTAAGCTTTGCTGTCTCTTTGTAACCATCTGCTGCAGTGCTCTGCACTCTGAGCTTGTCTTCACATTTCAGATATTTTTGTGTTTGTTTCTGTGGCAGTGGAGAAGCGCTGGAGGGTGTGAGCTACAAAAGTTCACAAAGCAAAAGAGCAACTGAGGCAAAGGACATCCCAATTTAAGGGAACTTAAAATTTATTGTTAAGAAACGTATCTGGTAAAAAAATCCTAAGCATTTAAAATGTACTTATCTGGCTGTTGTCTCCACCATCTTCAAGATCTTCACTTAACCCTAAAGGTACCTTCATGGTGTCCTTAGCTTGTTGGCAGCTGGAAATTGGATGTATGTCTCTAAACCTAGTATTTTTAAGAATGATGAGCTGTTTTTTGATTTATAATGTAGGATTGTTCTCTGAAATAAGTTTTGGTAATGCTGACAAGACTTTCCCACAGGAAGGTAAACTTTAGCTCAAAGCTTGTTAAATGGAAGATAATCTATATTTTCAAGGGGCAGGAATATGTATAACTTTATTTCTCTGTAGTGCTTAGACCAGAAGTTGGGTTGGAGGGTGTCTTTCCTTTGGATTTAGGGACAGCAGGAATAGGCTCAAACAGATTTGAGGTAGGAGTAATAAATTAATGTGTCTTGTAGAACTCTGAACAGGATGTTTCAATTCACTTATTATATGTGGCAAGTTTTTGGCATTAAATACTTTTCATAATTTTTATTTTAAGCATAGATTGTTAACATTCCTGCGTCATGTTTTCAGACTGGATAGTCTATTCCAGAGGTCCACAGCTGGAGTCATTGGCATTTTATCCAGCAGAGCTTTTGGACTTGTCCAGTGCCCTCTGAAATGTGATGAGGTAAAGACAGATCCATTTCTAGGTGCCTTTGAGCTGTTGAAATGTTTCCTTATTCTGCCTCTGCATAATTACACATCTGCCAGGGTTTGGGGATTCATATAGCTAAAAGTAATACTTATGTTTGAAAATCAGAATGATCATTTGGGAACCCCCAGCCAGTGCCAGACTTGGGGCTGCTGCTGCCCCCCAGGCCCTGACTGGAGTTTGGGGTGTGGGAAGGGACTGCTGAGGCAGCTTTGGTGCAGGGGTCACCAAGTTCTGTGTCTTTGCAGGAGCAGTAGGAGCAGGAAGTGCCAAGAGGGAGCACCCCCAGGTCGTGCTGCTGCAGAGCCCTGGGCTGAGACAGTCTGAGCTCAGCCTGGGTGAGTGGCTGGGTTTGTTTTGCTAAGAAATATAAATATGACAGTTGATAAATGACCACCAGAAAGGAGGAATGTTTACAGGACTGTAAGTGAGGATTGGAAGCAATAGCAAATTTAAAACAAAGCTCTACAAGCTCTTGGTTATTACTAGAAGGTTCTACAAATATGTCCTCTCTGCAGAGAAATTTCAGGAATTGGGAATCTTGTTTAACTTCTGGGATTTTGCTCTAAGAGGAAAAAAGTCAGCACAGGAATGCCAGGGGTGCAAATTTTAAAAGGGGTTGGCGTATCCCATACTCTTTGCTGCTCCAGGTTTGAGACCTCCCAGCTGATGAAAAGCTACTTGGGATGAGTTCCTCTATGATGCTGAGAATTCAGCCCAAACTGCTTGAGCAGTACAAGGGATGACACTTTGAGAACTTCCAAGAAAATAGATTTAGGTTCTAATTTAGATCATGAATTCTTTTGTAGGTTTTTTTTCTGTTATTTAAAAAAATAAATCTGTTTCTTCCATAACTGGAATGAGTCCCATAGGGTGTTTCTAAGAGCTGGCCACAAAGGCTCAGCTGGCTGAGAAGCCTGCAGTACCCTGGCCTGGACCAGTGCAATACCCTGAGGTCAGCAATGGGTGCAATTCTGTGGAAAGCCCTCATTTTCCATGGTATTGAAGAGAAGTGCCATGTTAGGGAAGCATCCCAAGGACTGCTCTCAAAAAGTGGTAATTGCTGCATCCTGGGTTGGCTCCAGTTTGCATTTTGGTGGCTCCAGGTTCCAGTCTCTGTGTCAGTAATAGTTAAAGGGACTGGAAAGCTGGGAGATGCTTGGGGAGGTGTTGAGTTCATGTCCTACTGTGGCAGGACTGGTACTATCAGCTCTGCAGGTAATGCTCAATAAAAAGGACCAAAAGTTTCTCTTGGCTTGATGTAAGAGATTTTTTAAGTGACAGCCTCAATAATGTGATCAAAATCTGGAAGAAGCAAACCTGGTTGTGGCAGCTGGAGATGTGACAGGGTTGAGATGAAGCCTGCACAGACTCCAGGGAACTCAGATCCATGCAGCTTTCCCTAGCATTGACCAATAATTCATATTGAAAACTGACAGTTTTGCTGGACATTTAATATCTTACAGGAAATATTTCAGCGTTAGATTTCATTAAGCATTGAGTAACTCCAAGTAGACTCAGAACAGAGAAATGGAATGAGCATTTACCCAAAGGAACACCAGTTCTGCCTTCACCTAATTTTGTGCAAAATGTAGTATAAAATTCCAAAAAGAGTTAGCTGTAGATGTGATTTGATGCCAAAGTAGGATAATTTTGAATTATGACTTGCATTAAAAAAATAAAAAGTCCTCTTCAGATGTAAGACAAGAGAGAAAGAGGAGAGATGTGCCTATTATAGTCAAGAACTGTGATGCATAGGCATCAGTGATTCCATTTGTTTTATATACTTGCTTGTCATTTTAATGGTTTATTATCAGGGATCCAGTCAAAATTGGCAATAAAAAGAATATAGCTTTACTTTGATTCAAAGACTGCAGCAGATATGCCAGCAGAAGGGATAAATAAGGCATGGAAAATATGCTGTTAATAAGGGAAGTACAAGTAGTTCTAAGCATATTTCATATGCTTTTTCTTTATTTTGGTTTCAAAGAGAGTGTTGAATGCACTAAAATTATTAAGTTATAGTGAATAGTACCTTGAACATGGCTTGAAATATTCCATTGTAGAGCAAACTTGGGTTTGTTCTTGTAAATTTATTCCTATAAATAATTTTCAGAGAAGAAAAAAGAAAAATATGGTCCTTTCTGATTTTGTGTACTTTACAGGAAGGGAGGTTTTTTTTTTTTTTTTTTTTTCTTTAAGAACCTCATTGCTATTCATTGCAATTCTCCACTTGAAGAGAGGGAATACCCTGGGGAATTTTGTGGCATCAGGTCTGTGTGTTGTTCTGTCCTTCAATGGCCAAACACAGCGTGCAAGTGAGAAAATAAAAAGTGACTAAACACTGTTCAGTCTTTTTTGATGCCAAAACCCCTTGACTGGGCAAGCAATGGGCTGAGGAAAGGTCAGCTGGCCCTGGGTCAGGCAATTAAACTGTGTCCTGGTTTTAGGTCACTCTCTGTCTAACTTAGGAGCCTTAAAGGAGAAAGTCTTGATTAGAACACTTCCAAGTAGAGCAGTTTTATATACAGTGGATTCTGTGCCTCAGGTTGTCTTTGCTGACACCTGTATTTTTCTCATTTCAGGAAGAGAAAGTAGAATATTGAATTCAGCCAATTTAAGCAGTGTGTTTGCAATTTTAAGCAACTGTAAAAGTGTTAGGGCTGAAATTACTCTTCTCTGGGCTTGCTGGGTCTGTGGTCACGTACACTCCTGCAGGTTCCTTCTAATCTGTTTGGCTCTTTTACCTCTTCCTTTTCGTTTATACTCTCTAGGGGTATAGGAAAATATCCCTGTTTCTTTTAAGACAGATCTAAAAACCCCCAACACTTAAAACCTTGAAGTGACAGAAAAGTTTGTAGCCTTCATGGCACCACCTGTTATCTCTTACCTTGGGACAGATCAATCTGCACACCATGGCAGGGAAGAGAAACCAGATTACTGTGTTTCACTCAGTAGCCCAGCACAAACCTGATGGGAAAATCCATTGCAAGAAAGAATCCATATTGCTTTTACACAAAAAAACCTGCTCTCAGCCATTGATCTGCAGCTCCAGAGGCTGCTGGGTCTGTGTGTGAGATCCACAGGGTCCTGAGCCTGGCAGGCAGGTGCTGCTGCTGCTCAGTGATATTCCCAAAATCTGCCAGGGAGGATCAGCTCAGCAGAGGGGAAAACAACAGCAAAACTCAGGGCAAACCAAGGAGAGCATGGAGTTGAGCAGTTGTTAGCAGGCCAGGCAGGTCTGGTGTATGTTTAGTAGTGCTGCCATGGAAATTTACTGAGGGACGCCTTGCTGCTAGCCCATTGATTTCAGGTGCATCTGGGAATGTTTTGGATTTGTATTACAGCCTGCCTGGAAGGACCCAGACAAAGTGGAACAATATGTTCAAGTGCTAGAAAATAGAACAGCATGTTTCTTGTTCCAGGAGATGAATTTGTGGATGGACCTCCTGATCTTTCCATAAAAAAGTGGATAACAGTGGAGAGAATCTGTGACAGACCTTCAGGGGGAAAAGGAGAATGAAAGGAGAAATGGGGGAGGATTTTGCTGGCTTCAAAAGGGAAGAAGAGCTGAAACAGACAGCAACAGTTCACAGTAAAGCATGTTAAAGAGGCCAGGCTTTGCCAATGCCCTCTGGATTGTTCTCACACAGACACTCAGCCTTGCAGGTAGCAGGTTTGTTACCCAGCACCAGCAGAGCTTTTGCAGATAAATTGTCCTTCCTGTGCTGGACCCAGGTCCCCAAATCCTGATCCTCATTTTCAATTGCCCCTTGGCCTGAGCTGGCTACAGCTTTCTCTGTGGTGGTTCTGCTGGGCTTAACCCCACGGCTGCTCTCTGGCTGAAGTTCCTCACCTGTTTCTTGTTCTCTGTTTGGAGTCCTGGTCTGGAGAGATCTGAGATCCATCATATAGGATCTGGGACTTTTGGACACCAAATTGTGTCTGGCTGGATCAAATCTAGGTCTCTCAAGGCCTGGGCTTATTTAGACCACATGGGAAGATGAATTAGCAGTGACATATCCAGGGCATTTTGGACTGGCTGCATGTGCTCAATAAATATGAGACCTTCTGGCCATGGCAGCAGCCCACGGACATGAGAGCTGAAGTGCCCAGACATAACTCATACCACAATTCAAGGCTTAAGTACCTGATCAAACACCCTGGACAGCTCATGGGCAATCATTCATACTTCCCATCGCCAGGACCCTGAGATTTACCACTCCCCTGTTAGGGAGTGTATTTGAAGGTGACCAAGGGCCCCAGGCTCCCACAGACTCTCTAATTTAAGAGTGCTGCCTTATGTGAGCATCTCTGAACACCAGCCATCAATATATCCTGACCTTGCCTGCTCCCTGCTCTGGATGAAGGTGATCTGGGCAGCTCTTCCAGGGTGTTTAGAGTGGGACCATTAGGTTTTGTGTGGGCAGATTTTCCAGATTGTTACACTGGAGGAGAAAAGGCAAAATTCAGTTTTCAAAGCTGCCTTGGGGGGCTGTTCTCTGTTCCTTGTGTTGTTCAAGACTGCCTGTGCTGACTGGAACTGTAAAATGGTGTGGAATGGAGAGCACTGGTGTGAGTACAGACAAAAACATCTCCTGGTACTGAGACCTCCCAACTGCCTGGATGGGATTGCCTTTCCAGAACAGAGGAAGTGGTAGTGGTGAATTCCAGGACAAAGGACTGTTAATCAGGGGGGGAAATGGCTTTGTGTTAAAATGCAGTTCATCACTTCACTCTGCCCAGTGCAGGGGATATGCAAAACCTATCAAAAGCAAAATATCAAAGGTATATCAAGTTCAGGAGAAAGTATCTGCTCTTGTTTTTCTGTTCCTGAGTGTCCTGACCCTTTCCCCTCTCCCCTCAGCCCCAAGGGTTGTTACTATTCTGTGCTCTCTGTTGCTTTTGAGGTCTCAAGGGCAACTTGTGTGGGGGAAAAGGGTATTTCCAGGAGAAAGGAAGCCAGTTCTGCCTGGTGGTGTCTGGAGCCCAGAGCAGGGCCTTGACCTGGGGCCCTTTCTTTGTTTCATGGATCTGCTCTTTTTCCTTGGGGTTCTCCTGCTGAATGCCCTGGATGGTCCTACTCCATTGTTATCTGTGGCCATTAGCAGAGGGCTGAGCAGTGTTCATGGGTGCAGGAGGGCCCAGGACAGCATACCCTGCAGCCAGGGAGAACAGGACCACCCTCTGGAAGGGGTGTGCTCCTCACAGTCAGCCAGGAAGTGCAGCCTCAGCCTGATGGAGATGAAGCTGCTGCTGGAGGGGCTGAAACCACCTCAAGCAGAAATGGGGACAGCTGGTCCCACTGTGAGAATTCTGCTAGGGAATAAGCCAAAAGAAAATTCCTTGCAAAGCCCATGGATTGCTTCATAGTATCCAGAGGCCTGTTCTTTTTGCATGTCTATTTTCCCAGTTATTTTTGATTATCTGGCTGCAGCTGTTAAAACAGTGGGCTTGTGCATACTTGCCCTCTCTTAGAGTTTGATCCATACTACAAACACTGTAATTCTGAAAACCTTACTACATTGCAGACAGAAAAATATCCGTGTTAGGGATCCATGGGTACCACGGGGACTTAGAGCAGAAAGACATTTTATGGTCCTTTTACCTGGGTGTACAAGTTCTGCAGGGTACTGATGTGGTCAGCCAAAGGCAGGGTGCTATAGTCAGAGCATAAGGTGTTAATGACTGTGGGTTTGCACAGTAAATTTGCTTGTGCACCCAAGGAGATGGCCAGGGAGCTGGTGTCAGGGCAAGGAGGACCTTTTGTCAGTCTGTGCAGGGGACATGCAGCAATGAGTTGGGGTTTTCTGTCCCTTGGAAGGTGGACTCCATGCTCAGTCTGGTGCCCCAAGGGCAGGTGACACCTGGGGACAGCTGAGCAGAGCCAGGACTGGGCTGGCTGGCCGGGGGGTGCTCTGGATGCTCAAACCAGGCCTTTTCTCATGGCTTCAGCTCCTCATCCCCCTCCCCAAGGAAGCAAGTGAAACAGGGTGGGGGTTTTTGGTGGTGGTTGTTTGAATTGATGCAATGTTTTAACTACTGCAGTTGTTCTGGGATTGATGTTTTAAGGCAGTGTCTCATTCCTCTCACAATTCAGCTGAATTTTAGAGAATGTTGTCACTTCTCAAGACGACAGTGCTTTGTAAAAGTAGGGAGTGGCTGCTGCCTGTCTCTGCCTGTCTCTCTCTGTCTCTGCCTGTCTCTGCCTGTGTCTGCCTGTCCTGCCTGTCCTGCCTGTCTCTGCCTGTCTCTGCCTGTGTCTGCCTGTCCTGCCTGTGTCTGCCTGTGTCTGCCTGTCCTGCCTGTCTCTGCTTGTCCCTGCCTGGCTGTCCTGGCTCTGAGGGCTGAACATTGGAATTCTTGCTTTCAGCACTGTGCCACTCTGAGCCAGCACCATTTATTTGATTTGCAGGCATGGGAGTGAGCTGGGGCTTCCCTCCAGTGCAGAGCTCTGAAATATGGGCAGGTCAGGTCCTTGTTAGTCAGACAGGGAACACAACATCTTAATTAGCCAGGGAGTTGTTCATGGCTGTGTGCAAACTGTATGGAAAATAACATGTTAAAGAAACAATTGTGGTGGTGAAAATATTTTACTTTAGTTTTTTTTTTTTTAATTTATTTTAACCCATCAATTTTACTGCTCATTTTCACCACAAGTGATTTTTTCCACGAAATTGTGATTTTTTTTTTTCCCTTTCCACTCCCTGGCTGAGATCTGTTTGATGATATGGGTCTGATGAGTGGGTCTGACAGTTTGATCCCTGCCAGGTAGCTGCAGTTCTGCCCTTGGCTCTCTGGTTGTGTGTTTGCCCATAAGGATCAGGGTTTTCCAGCAGCTGATGGGATTCTAGGCCACATGAGGAATATAGGATGGGGCAGGTACTCTACACAGCTTTACCTGGTTTATCTAAGAGGGAAAACAGGAACTAAGAGGAAAGAAAGAAGGTTTTTATGAGCTCTGAATGAAAATGCCAGTACTCCGTCTTCCCATGAATTTCTGTCCTCAGCTGTAGGATTGGGGCATTTGTAATTCTCAGTGTTGTAAGAAGCAGCATCATGTGATAGAACCACCTAATTACCTCATCACTCTTCGCAGAATAATGATTTCCACGTATTTTATTCAACCTTGGGACAGTGAGAGCATGGAGACAGCTGGCACCTCCTTGGCAGGAACCCTTTGGAGATGCTTGGCTTTCTTCTGTGCTCCTCTTACAACCTCTGCTCATTGCCTTTGATGCTGATGTTCTGGTTTAATAGGACTTATCCTTTTACTGCAACAACATCAGAGTGCTGTGAATAAGAGTTTGTTCTGCTTTAGTTTCTTCTTGCTGTCAACTATGGATGCCTTTTAGCTGGTTTTTTTTTTTTTTTTTCCCTCTGGGTTTTTATTTTTTCTTGTTCCCCCTCAGAAGATGTGTATCAGGGAATAGGATCTGTTAAAGGCTTTATTTCAGATTTTAAGGTAAACACTGCTCTTGCTGCTTTTTTTCCATGGCTCTGGGAAGTTATGGTAGTTCAACATTGGAATACCCACTAGTGCCATTGGCTTACAGACCTGATATTCTGTCATCTTTTGGGAATATTACTCATTACTACATTCTATTAATAACAGCAGCGGAGCTGTTAGTTCATTTTTACTCAGGGTTATTAATTTAATAGTATTTATTTTTAACTTAATTTGTTTCATTCTTGAACGGTCTCTCTCTCTTTTTTTTTTTTTTTTTTTTTTTTTTTTTTTTTTTTTTTTTTTTAATAGCTCTTCCAATAGCTAAAATCTTCTTTAAACTCTATTAGAGGTAAGATGGTGTCTTGCAGACTTTGACTGCTGGGTCAGTATTTTTCCCCTCCTATTTTTGGGAAGAAAGGGATGAACAACAGTGGTGTCTTGGCTGTCCTCTGGTAACTGATCCAAGGTGTCTGGAGCAGGGCCAGTCCCTGGGAGAAGGGGAGCCAGGGCGCGGTGCAAGGCAGGGCAGCTGAGTGTTCCTGGCTCTGGGAAGGTGCATTGCTCATCCCTGCGGCCTCAGCACTGAATTCCTGATGTTCTGGAGCAAAGATGCCCTGCTGATCTTGGAGGGGTCTCTGCTGCTCGTGGAGGGCTCTGGTGTGTTCAGGGAGGGTTGATGGAGTCCTTAATGTAGTGCTGGAGATCAGTCCCTGAGTGCCTCAAAAGGCTGAGGTGAATTGGGTATGAATCCAAGGAATTTTCCTTTACTTTATCCATACTCACTTTCAGTTTCTGCTGTGTCATAGCTGCAACCTTCCACAAGCCAGTGTAAACACTTCATTTGCTTTTGTGCTTTGAATCCTAAAATGTATTGATTTTTATTGTTCAGATGTCAATTAAACTCTGTCTCTACACATATCAACTGTTAAAACAAATGATTTGACAGACAGTTAATATCTGCTGGAAGAATTTAATAAATCTTTGTTCATAACAATAGCTATGCATTTTTACTTTTTATATACTCATTTATATTTCTTTTAAATTTGTGTTAAAAGAAGAAAATGTCTTTGATTTCTGGTGGGAGAAAAATTAAGGGTAAAGAATGGTGGCCATAGTTACTGAGACCAGCCTGCTCAGTTCTCTAAAACCATGCACCAGTGTCCCTGAGAAATAAAAGAGGAAAACAAAACCCATAAACAAATAAAACCTTAGAGCACAAACCAGATATTTAATAAAACCATGTTGACACTAAACATAGCAGCTATGATGCAGTCTAAACAGAGAAAGTGAATAAAATATTCACGGCAGAATTGTGTTTCCTGGTGGGATCAGGGAGTCTGTGAGAGTGGGAATTGCCAGTTTTACCCTGGGCTGTTTCCACTGGAGTTTTCTCTGAGCTGCCTCCAGAGCCTGGTGCTCCAGATTTACACCCACAATGAAGGGCAGGTGGAATTTATGGCTGTTTGATTAGGATGTTGCAAATGTTTAGCTTTGGGCTGGTTTAATGGGCTGGCTCAGGTTATGAATCAACTGTGTCATTCATCACAGGGGCAAAACTTTGGGATGTGACTGGCAAGTGCAAAATGTTTGTTTGCAAGGTCACACAGTGACTATACAACCCAGGACTTCAAATTTAATGAAGAGTGATGCTTCCCTGGCTTAAATCCTTGCAATGGAAGGAGCCTTTTGCTCAGTTAAATAGAAGAAGACAGCATGATGTATCTCTAGGTAATGTTGAATTTCTACATTTTAAATGTTTTTTAAAAGATGCATTGAAATAAAAGCAGGAGTGCTTGCATTCCCAGTCACACACAGAGGGGCAGGGAGGTCTGGAGTCCCACAGGCAGCTCGTGGTGATAATGTCATGTCCAGGTGTATTACAACCCGGAATATTACAGTCAAGGGTAGCCCACAAACACTACAGGAAATTAATCCACAAATATATTCTTTCAGGTTTATCAGCTCATCTGAAGTAGCATCAAAACTCAGCCCATAATATAATCTGTTCAGCATTTGTTTCTTCCAGGCTTACAAGGAGCATGGTGTCCCAGAGGAATGCTTTGCATAAGGACAGACCTGCCTGGTGAGAGATATTGGATGGGCAGTTAGCTGCTGCTTGGTGAGACAAAAACTACATTTGGCATAAAAAATGGGAGCAGCAAACTTCCTCTAAATGTATCTATAAATGGCCAGGCATGATTCATCAGGGGCCTGGAATTTTTGGTGGTAATGAAATCTTGCAGAGTCATCCATTTACCAAACTCTACTGGCTGATGCCTGATAGCTTTTACAAAAGCTATCAAAGTCAGCCCTTGCTGTAGCTCTGAGATATTCTGCCTTTCAAAGAGATGTTCCAGGCTTTGTCATAAGCTTACTAATCTGCCATCTCTCTCCCTAAAAAAAAGACTGAACATATTCCTTGTGGCAGTGGAGAGCTCTGCAAAGGCTGCATCAGACACTGAGTGTCTGAAAGCCCTGTGGAACCCGGTGCCACAGTGGGCAGGGAAAGGACTCTGGTTTTTAAGCCTGCTGAAAAGCAGTTCTTCCTGCCTGGATATCACTGTGGTGTATTCCCAGCAGAATATTAAACAGTTAATCTGAACAGAGGCTGGCTCCTTGCAGGAAATCTGTAATGGTCTGTAATACAAAACAGAATATTTTCACTGGGTTTTGAGGCTTTTCCATATGCAAATGATAAAACCAGCAGCAGTATCTTCCTTTCCTTTTTTTTTCCCCCCTGAGACTGTAATTGAGAATTTTGGTTCTATATCACAGGGATAAAATGGGGGAAAATAGAAATCACTGTTTAAAACATTAATATTATGGGGGCAGAAGAAAAAGAGAGAATTCCTTGATGAACTTTAGAGTTTTCAGTTATGCTGATTAGGAAACTCTCACTTAAAAAATCCCTAGGATCAGTTTGCTTCAGACAAGAAAAGTCCCCTGGAGGTTCATTGTTCCACTGCTACCAATCTGTAGTAACAGGAAACTTCTGTGATGAACTTACAAAATTGCCTGAACAAACCATTTTGAGTGGTGCCATTTCTTTACTTTCTGAGGGAGCACAAGCTCAGCATGGAAAAGTGCAAATGCATTTTGGAGGGACTGATGGAAAACACCCTGACAATAAAATCTAGAAGGCTTAATCATGACAAACCCCATGATTTCTACCTTATAGAGTCTTTCCAAAAATGATTGAATTTTGTGTTTGGGGAATTCCCCAGTGTGGTGGTGATAGTGCTGCAAAGCACATGAGTTAATCCATGACAGCACTGAAGTTCAGGGGCCTTCCACCTGTCCAGGCACATCAGAATATTTGTGAGACTGTCATTAAGAACTGTTTACAGTCCATTGACTACTTCACATGCATATCTTTTTGTGGTCAAAGTCATGAAAATATGGAGACTACTCTGATATTTGGTGACTTTGACTTTAAAAAGCCCATCTAATGAGTTTTACCCACCTCATGATATGCTTTTGTGATGTAGAAAGTAAATATTGCTAATTAGCTACTTGGGCTAAACATTTTTGATCATGGGCAATTGAGATTGAGGCTTATTTAGTTCACCATTAGGTTGGAAAAGCATTTTTCCCTGCAGTAATTAATTGTCTGCATCTGTGAAATTGGATTAATACAATGGTTTTATTGACTTTAAAAGTAAATCCTTGTTTGAGATGCTCCCTTAAATACAAGTCAGTATGTGCCCAGATTGGAGTTCTCGTGTTTGGGGGAACTGAATTTGCCAGAATTGATGATAAAAGTTGGTTAGGTAGTGAAATTGAGCTAGATGAATTTTTAAGTGATGCACTAAAAGCTGCAGGCTAATTTCTGCTTTGTGCTGAAGCTTTCTGCTGAATTGTTAAGGGTTTATGCTATAAATATGTTTTTTCCCCTTAACTCACCTGAAAGTTATCATATATTAAGATGCTGGCTTCTCAGAGTACCTTGATACTTCCTGCAGGGGAGATAATGGTAAGTTATTGATGCATTTTGACAGCCTTTCAAACAGTTGTCTGTGTGAAACAGAACTGTACAAAATGTAGCCTTCCAGACGTTCACCTGTAATTTGTCATTGTAGCAACAGTAAAACAAGCCTGGAATGTGTCTCAATTTTCTGAGCAGCAAATGAACGAAAAAAAAAAGAAAAAAACTCTCTCTGTGAGGCACTTGTGGTACAGAGGAGTCCTGGGGAGAGCTCTGAGCTGCAGGGCTGAGGGTATGTGGCTGTGCTGGAGCGGCGGGAGCAGCCGAGTGACGGGGACAGTGACAATGACTCCTCTGATCTGCTCCTGGAACAGCTGCTGACCCAGCCACCAGCTGACCCCAGAAGTTATTTTCTTTTTTGCTTTCTCATTGTCTCTTTCCCCTTGGCTCCTGCCTTGCCATGGCTGTGCTTGAGGAGGGGATGCAGCAGTAATTGTGTCACCAGGAGCCACCGCAGCCAAGTGCTCCGGTGTCCACATCCTCCTGCCTTTCATGGCCTTGGCTCAGAGTTAACTCTAGCAGGAATCCCATGTGTAAGCAAAAATACTGACAATATTGAATACTTTAGAACTGAGCCTGGGATATTTTTACCCTTTTTCAATGCAAGCTATTAAACCCTCTTTCATACAAGGCAATTTTTTGATACAAGGTCAACACAAAAACTTCTCTAATATAAACTGCTGCATCTTTTCTTGCACTGTAACAACTGTTGTGTAAACTGCTGAAAGTAAGTCTTAATTCGGAATTTCATATTCTAAGACAATCACAAGGTTGTGATTATTGGGTTTGGAAGTTTCCACTGACTTTGCTTTTCCAGAACTGATGCTACCGTCATTAATGAGAAGAGCAAATTACAGGCAGCTACATTTCAGTGTCCACCAGAGCCTTCCAGATATTCTGAGCCCCAGAGGAGGCTGTTTTATTCTTTTGTATCCTGTATGGCCAGTAGCACCCATTTTATCTCCCACATTAGAAGAACAAGAATTCAATTAATGCCTGTCTTTAAGAAACTGGACACTTTCCAGCCAATATTTCAGTGTCTGGCTTAAATGAACACTCCACAATGAATGGACAAATACTTGTTTTCTTCAATGGCATCAGCAGGGCTCAGAGGCTGCAAAAGGACTCAGTTGTATATTTGCCTTTTATGTACCAAGAAGTGGTTTTAGACTGAGCCTTCTCCCTGGAGAGAGAGCAAATTCTGCAACAGAAACAGGTTTCCTAAATTTTATTTGGTGTCTCTGTGTGTGAGACTGGGTGAAGCCTTAATAGAATCCAGACAGTGAGTGGCACACTAGCAAACCTTCCCCTTTGAAATCTACCTTACTTATCCCCAAATCTGAATAGTTTAAGAGCTTTGGGCTGGTACAAATTAATTGATCTGAATGGATAAACAGGGAAGAGAGTGACTTCCTAGCTGAGGAAGAGAAAGAAGGAAATAGTGAGAGGTTCAGAGAGAAAATGGGAAATGTGATGTTTGCATGAATCGTTTGAGAATGTCTGGTGTCCTTTTTACATTTCTGGTGTTTTTGATTTGTGGCCATGAAGGACAAGGAGGAGCAATTGAGTAGATGTAGGTACAGGAAGCAGGAGAGACAATCAGTTAAGAAGAATGTGAAGAAAAATTAGGAAGATAGGAAGACCGGGACAATAAAAAGGAAAGAACCTTATGGAATGAGGAAAAGGGAAACCAGAGAAATTGTGTAGAGATAGGGAGGAAAAGGTGGAAAACAGGAAAGAACTAAAGTGAAGAACTAGAAATACCTAAGAAGAAATAAATTATGAACTATTCTGAGGGATAGCAATGGTGAGGAAAAAATGCAAACTTATTTTTGTGGAGTTTTTAAACCCACATGCACTTGTATCTCTAGTTTATCTTTTAGCTGTTACAGGCAGAAATACTGAGCTCTGAGATTAATGAAAGTGTGGTTTTAACCTTTTAAAACCTGGATTTATAGCAGTGGAAATTCTGGCTTTTTGGGTCAGAGTGATCATCCTGACTGTGTGCCTGGAATGGGAGCAGCCCTTTGCAGGGTGAGCACCAGGGGAGGGTGGGCAATGATCCCATGGGATATTTTTTTCAGGTGGGTGGTGGGTGGATGCCAGTGATGATTTGCAGATTGAGATGGGATGTTATTCTGACACTAGGCAGCCCATGACTGTCACAGAAACCTTTTCCCCAGGTTTTTATTGTATTTAGGATTGTAATTTAGTTCTATCTGCAAGTATACCAGAAGCAGCTTTTCTCAAAGCAGCAGGAAATAGATTAAAAATGCAAATGAAGCCAAATGATGCTGTACCAATCTCCTTAGGGAGTTTGATTCATTGAAATGATGTGTAGCCCCTTTTTTGTCCAGGTACAAAGTTGTTTTTAGCATGTTTTTTAGCAGTTCTCCTGGCTGTGTGAGGGCAGAGGGAAATACGTGGAGGCAGAGAGACCCACAAGGTGTGGAGGTTCATGAGGTACAGAGGAAAGCCAGTGTACAGGCTCAGTAATCCAGCAGTTACAGATGCTCTGGGGATGACAGTGTGTTCCTGAGAGGTGACAGCAGTGATGCCAGGGACATTTTCTGGTGTGGGAAACTCTGGAGTGACAATGGCTGCACAAGCAAGCTTCCTTCTACAGCTGAAGCTTCTGCAGTCCTGTGCAGCAGAGACAGAAGGGGAAGAGGAGAACTTAAAACAGTTCAAGTGCTGACAGTTGGCATTGCTGAGAGATTGGATGTAAATGGCATAAAATTAACAGATTCTGTCCTGCCAAGTTTCTTCTTAATCGATGCCATTCGGTCCTCAGCAGGCCTCGTAACAGCAGAAACTCAGCCTCCCTGAGGCTCCTCAATGTTTAAATAAGACAATGAAATTCCTCAAGAAACCTGAGAGATGGAACTGGTGTTTTCTCCTGAAATCTTGGCTTGGTGATGTTCTTGGGCTCGAGCTTGCCAAATGTTGGGTGTCTCAGCTCCCAGTGACCTCAGAGGCAGGTGAGGCCCTTGGCCCCTTTGCACCACCAGCTTTTGGTGCAGCACTTCATCACCCCCAGGAAGGAGTGTTTGCCTCAGGGGATGGAGAGGTGTGTGGGCAACATCCCAGAGCTGCCTCCATTAAACCTTCTCATTAGGAACTGTGGCACCAATTCTGTTGAAGTCAATGGCAACTTCCAAACCCAGTAACACAATCTTGTGATTCTCTGAGAATATTAAATGCCTGGTCAGGACCTACTTTCAGCAACTAAATCTGAAATAAATGTTATTACCTGGAATTAGAACATAATCACAGGTTTGGTGAAAAAATAAATCCTGATCTGCTCTCACACTGGCTTGGTGGATACTCAGGCAGCCATTGGAGTTTATTATGTGACTGACCTGCAAATTAAAGAGGCTTTAAGAAAGAACTGACACAGAGGATGTTTTGTGGCTTATTCTGTGTAAGCGCCTGAATTGTCTTTGACAGGACGAAATGTAATACCTTTAAATGTCCCACAATGTATTTGGGATTGTGTGACTCATACAAGGGCTTTGAGACTTGAATTTTACTTTCCTTGGGACTTGTTAGACCTTTCTGTCTCGTTATTTTCCCTCCACCAGAATTAGTTAAATTGCCATGTTGTAAAAATTAATACTTTTGATGTTTTAAAATTCCTGAGTGAAAAATAGAAATCTGTGAAGGTATCATTTGTGAGCTTAAGTTCCTAAGTGCATCCCTAGTCACTGTTACAGCTGTTAACTGGAATAATCAGGACTCCTGGTCATGGATTGCTTAGGCAGGGCACTCTAAAACACAAAACACCAGTATAATCTTAAAAAAGTCATAGAATAAGAAATAGAATCTGCTCATCAAAAGCCATAAACAAGCTTTTTGTACTTTATTTTCTGAAGAAACAGAATACAGGGAAGAATATGGGCTTCACTTAAATGAAAATATTTAATCTGCCCCTCTGTGTTGTCTCAGTGGCTGCCTGATCCTTCTTAGGATTTGGATATATAGATTTGAAATAAAGAAAACAGCAATAAAAACCCGTCCTCTCTGTGTGAATGTTGAGCATTATTCAAGCAGCAGGGAGGGACAGAGACTGCACTGGATGTTTCCTACCTCCATCACAGATCCTCTCCCCTACCAAGGCAAGCAGCAGCAGTGAAGTTGTGGGGCTCCTTGCCTGTCAATTCAAAAGCAAAAAGATTGTTTCAGGGCTGGATTGCCCTGTAGTGAGATTCTAATGAAAGCTGCAGGCTCACTTGTATTTTTCTAAGATCGTGCCATAAACATTTCCTCCAATAGAGCCAAGTGCAAAGTGAACTGCTTTGATTTACCTCCCCTAAAGCAGGGGTGTAATCATTTCTTATAAACACGAGTGGCACAAGGCAAAGTCCCCATTGAAACCGGGCATTTTAGTGCTTTTATCTCTGCCTAGAAAGGATTGGAAATCAAATCTGTCAGTAAAGGCTGTTAACTGTTTAACTCCTGGAAGCTCTCCCTCTGCTGTGGTGTCCCTGGAATGAACACTGTAATGTCAGCTGGTGAAGAACAGAGTAGCTCCTTTTTTCCTGTAGCATAAAGCTTGTGTTATGTAAGTGTCCCCATTCACACACTCACTAAAGTAGGATATTTATAATTTCTCATCCTATTCCAGTAATTAGGAATTAGGACTAAAGGGCACATGAAGATTTCAATGAAGCACTGTGTGTAACCTAGGTGAAATTCTTTCCTTTGATCCAAATAAACTTCAGATGAAGTCCATTGACAAATTCCTTACTCTGCTCCACCCGTGTCCTGTGAGAGGGAGAAGGAGGCCACTTCAAACCCTCAGCAATGGGCAAAATCTTCTGTACAGCAGAGTGCCAGCACAGGGTCTGAGAGCCTCTGGATCCTGTGGGTCCTGCGGAGCATCGCACGGGACACGGCACCGGCCCCAGCTGCTCTAGGGCTCTCTGAAATCCCTGTGCCTGTGAACTGGGACTTATACTCACAGCACTTTGTATTTTGCATGGAAAACGAATAAGCTCAGGAAAGGCTTTTCAGAGTCTTAAGGAGCCCAGGAAAGTTGACAGCTACAAACAGCAGGATACAAGGGTGATTCCCCCACCTTCCTTCTGAGAGACACAATTAGATACTCCTCTTAAAAATGCAGATGCCTATCACTTTGCTTACAGAGTTTTGCTCTAACTGGCTGTGAAAGATCTGGGAATGGTGAGGGGCTCTGTCCACACATAAGAATTTTGCAATTTAAGTCGGGGTCTCAAAAACTTGTTGATGTTCTCTGATACCTTTCTTTTATGGTGAAAATGTTAATGCTGCAAATACTGAGAAAGACAAAGCTGGGACCTGTAAAACAAAACAGTAACAGTCTTGTAAACAAGTGTCTGTATGATTGCTCTTGACATTTTAATTTGCCACTTGTTAAAAGTCCATTTTCTTGACCTGAAGAGCCTAAATTTTAATGAATTTGAGTATCTCACAGCAGCAAGATTGCTAAAACTACTTCTAAAATGGCATAAATAATACTGACCAAGAGGAGGTATTTAATATCCAATCATCTTCAAATAACAATCTGTTGTTTTTCAGTCAATATCCTTCCAGAGCACGTTTCCAAGCACACCTCTGTGGGTTTCCTTCACTGCTGATTTGCTGTGGTCACTTAGCACCAAGTTGCTTCAGGCTGTTTTTGCTGGCCTGTGTCACAGCCTGGCTGTGGGAAGCCCTGCAGAAGGCTTTGTTAGCCAGCCCAGCTGCTGCTAAATGCTCCTGGTACTGCTTTTAATTTGCCCTGTTTTCCAGAGGGATTTGGCAGAGCTGTGCACTTGGGAAGCCGGGGGAGAGCTGTCAGATGTCAGTCAGGGAAGTGAATATGCATGGGGTAAAAAGCAGCACAGGATGGCCCTGGAGCTTCCAGTTCTCTATCAGATGGTGCACAGAAGAGGAGCAGAAATAATTCCCACCTTCAATGCCAGGGTTCCACATGGAAACCATCAGACAAGCTCTCTGCTGCTTCTAGGATGACTCTGTATTTGGGTAATACTTCAATTGTCATGTAAATTTCAGAGTAAGCAAATACAAACTCCCAACATGTGTTTGACTCGCAAAAGATAAGCTTAATTTAACAGTGCTTTGCTCCTGTATGTGGGAAGATGCATTGTGATGGTAATTATGCTGCATCTTCTCTCACCAGCTCCACTTCCTTGAGACTTCTGTCTCTGCCAGCTCCCTCTTCCATCTTGCAGAGCTCACCCAGGAGCTGTGTGATCACTTTTAATTGCTGTGTGGTGGTGTAGGAGCTTGGTTAATTGTGTGCTGTGCAAGGCTGAAGGACAGGGAGATGTCTGTGTTGCCTTGTTCTCTCAGTACATGAGCCTGTACCAGTTGTCTGTGATTCATTTTGAATCTATAGTTCTTTAAATGTCCAGCAGAAAGTGTGATTTAAAGGCGAATTCATCTAGATACATTTAACAGTGCTTTAAAAAATTTATTACTAGCTGAACTGGTAGCAAAATGGCCATGCTGCTTATGATTTGGCTGGTATCCTGACTTTCTTGCTTTCCAGATTATTTTTGGATAGTTTGGCAAATCTGTAGTTTCAGGCAGTTCAGCACATCTCCTCGTAATACAACATAAATTGAACTGTAAAAACTAATGGACTGGAATACATCAGGGCTTTAAAGACTTATGGCCAATTCTATATATTTTGTGCAGTGAAAGAGGCTCTCAACCTCAGGTCTGTCATACGAAAACTCGACCTGAAGTTGGAAAACTATCCAAGCTTTCCTGTAATGGCAGTCTGTCTGCTCTGGGGAATGGCCTAGCTCCACTTGAAATGCAGTACTTACATGGAAATTTTGATTTAATCCCCTCTTTTTGGGGCTAACATTGTTGCTCTTGCTGAATGTGCTGCACTAAGAGAGAAAGGAAAAGGTGTGAGCTGGAAGAGCAATTCATCAGAGGATGAATTGCAGGGAGACTTTGCCAAGTTGCTCAAGTGGTCAGCAAGTGCTTCTGAGGTTGACTTTGAGCCACCTTTGTGGCACGAGCCAGACTTTCTTGAGGCAGCAGATGTCCCCTTCTTTGTGCTCCAGTGCTTGTTAGAAGTGGGGATGTGTCAGTTTTAAAGAATGTCATCTCGCTGAGCCATAGCCTGCCCACATGCCAGGCTGGCTCTGCTTTGCTCTGAGAGCTGCTCAGCCTGGTTTGGTGGCAGCAGTTCCTGGGCTGGGACCCTCTGGGGCTGGTGCTGCTGTCCCTGTCTGTGCACCCAGGGCACTGGGGCTGCCCTGGCCTTGCACCCTTTGACAGAACAAATGTTTCAAATCCCAGCCCGGCATCATCACATCCTACATCACACCATGCCTTTGTCTCAGAACTGGGATGGACAGCACAGTGAGGAATGAACTGCTTCACTGGGGATGATCTCATCTCATCTCCCTTCCTTGGACCTCTTCCTAATGCATTTGGTACAAGACCCATCTTGACTGTTTTCTTCCCAGCCTTTTGCTCCACATTTTATTGTCAGCAGTCCCAGCCATCTGCACCCCAAGGGAAGTAAGTCAGCTTGATGTCAGTTATGTGGAAAATTAAGGGAAAAAGAGATGGCCCCTAACTTGAATGAAATGCCATCAGTTCTACAAGATCTAAGCCTGCTGTCACAGTTACAAAGAAATTTTTGTTTTGCAGGGGACAAAAAAGATTTTTTTGGGGGAGGGCGAGGTGGAGGAGTTTTTTGTTTGGCTTTTTTATAATGTTGTTTTGTTGGGGGTTTTTGTTTGTTTTTGTTTTTAACCTAAGTAGTTTCCAGGAGTGCCAAAGACATTAAATATATAGTGACAATAATAAATTATTAATATTAATTAATTAAGCATAGATTATGTTCCTACTAGCATAATAGAAATTTATCTATGACTTGCTACTGATCATTTGTACATTTGTTACAGACATCTAAGTATTTCACAAGTGTAAATGAATTCAGGCTTGCTGCATACTTTTAAGAGAAGTAGTAATATAATTCTTTTTAAAGAATAAAGTAGCTTACCACTACTGTTTAATATGTATTTTTTAAAGTACTAGGGCTGCTGGAGCCAGGTTTCTGTTACATTTGTGTCTGAGCTTACTGACATTTTCAACTGGATTTTCATAGAATCATGGAATGGTTTGGGCTGGATGGGACCTTAAAAATCATCCCATCCCATCCCACCCCACCCCAGCCATGGCAGGGACACCTCCCACTGTCCCAGGCTGCTCCAAGCCCCAATGTCCAACCTGCCCTTGGGCACTGCCAGGGATCCAGGGGCAGCCACAGCTGCTCTGGGCACCCTGTGCCAGGGCCTGCCCACCCTGCCAGGGAACAATTCCTGCCCAAGATCCCATCCAGCCCTGCCCTCTGGCACTGGGAGCCATTCCCTGTGTCCTGTCCCTCCA
>VZUI01046858.1:0-53583 GCA_013401135.1 Cettia cetti
AAGAAAGAAAGAAAGAAAGAAAGAAAGAAAGAAAGAAAGAAAGAAAGAAAGAAAGAAAGAAAGAAAGAAAGAAAGAAATCACTTAATTATTCTCTTTTCTATGCTAAATGCTGAATATCTTCATAACAATTGGAGATAATAGAGTTTGCTAGGAGTAGCTAAGAGTTTGCTAGGAGTAGCTAAGCCAGTAAATAGCTAGAAATATGAAGGAAAATGAATGGGAAAAATATATCCAGCTTTGTACAGGAATTATCTAAACTAAACCACCCCTTGTGCGGGATGTTCTCACCTCTTAAATTGGATTAATGACTATGACCATAAACAAAGCCATTGTGGTTTATTCTAATCCAACAGGAAAACATGTATTACTACTGTAAAGCACTTTTAAAATGAATGTTTGGCCACTAAAGCACTGGAATTTTTTACGTATAACACCACGCATTCTGGGCACTTTCACAAGTGCTTTTGTCATTTTATTCTGGTACAGCACTTGAGCATTTCCATGAACATGTTCATTGTCTGAGAAGAAATTGTTTTCATTTACCAAAACTATATGTGTGGGGCAGGAGATAAACCAGTGCAGAAGATGCTAGAATGAGTGCGAGAAAGCATCCAAAGTGCTTCTCCTTCCAGGGAACTAAATAAACAGTAGTATTAGACTTATAATAATGTGATCTCTCTGTTAGTTTCAATAATGCCATATTTTACTCTGCTTGTAGTTCATTTTATGTGTTTAATGAGCTTGGATGTAAGTAGATCAATAGAACATACCAAGTAAGTAAATCTCTAGTAGTTAAAAGGTCAAAGTTTGGATCTAATCTAAGAAAAAAAACCCCACACCACTCTTTAAAATGGCCATATGGTAGTATATCTATGTGCTGTATTTGTCTGACTATCCTGCCAACTTCCCTGAAGCAGGGAAGACCCACATGTCACCTGAATCATCCCATTAAACTGGCCATACTGTGCAAGGAAAGAAGCAGGTTTATAAAAGTTGTAGGATAATGTCACTGCTCTGCAGTTTTCACTTACAACCCAGAAATTACAAGAAACAAATGCCTGATCTGCTAATTCAGATCAGTGGCAAGCACACAACATTTGGTAGCATGGATTCAACAGCAATCCTCAGCCAGCAGCAGGAGAGTGACCACCAGCAGGAGTGAGACAAAGTCTCTGCAGTTCTCTGTATCCCCAAAATATGATCAACTTCTGGATCTGCTCAAGCTGCCAGAGGAAGGAATGCAGTGAGGGCTCTGCAGCGGCTGGCTACATGGATTGCTCACTGCTGGGTTCAGGCTGGGGTGGGGGAGAGCTGCTGCCATCCCAGTACATGACATAGAAGATGGAGCATTAGTGCCTGAGATGTGAGAGAGGAGTCAGAGTTCCTGCCATGCATGAGGCTGAGGAGCACACTGTCCTGAAACACCCCTTTCACAGGCAGTAAGTCTCTTGAACAAAATTATTCCTAAATTAGAAGCCACCTATTTATTAATAATAGAGTTAGAAATGAGACAAGAAAACTCCAAAGTTTATTCTATGAAATAGAACCTAAAGCAGGATCTAAAAAAAACCAAAAACCAAAAAACCAACAAACAAACAAACAAACAAAGACAACAAGGAAAAAAACCCCACAAACCAAAATAAAACCATTTCACATAATTGAGTCCTGCTATTATTTGGTGGTGGTTTGGGTTTGGCTGAGGAGAACATGTGCTTGGTGTTTATTTAATCCACAGATTTATCTCACTGGTAATGCTGTCATGATTTTTTTTTACAGAGGAAATCAATTGAAACAGCTTACTTATTTGGTTTTCTTGTTCCTGCTGAAATGGAAACCCGAGCATGCCAATGCTGTGCTAATATGTGTAAACCATAAAATTACCCTGGCTGGGGACTACAGCTCAAACTAACTGAAGCAGACAGAAGGCTGCTTTCATTACCCACCCTAAGTGAAACTAGAATATTGAGAAGTAAGAATAAAAAGTGAAAAGCAAATTAGGAACTGATATTATAAATTCCTGTGAATGGTTTCTTAGTCATATAAAAAACAATCACATACAATATGCTTTACCAAACAAAGGTTTTCAGAAGCAGCAGATTACAAAGATAATTAATTATTATATTAATATCGGAGAGAAGATATGAATAAAAGAAAAAATCTGAGCTGCATCTAATTACTGCTATCTTGATCATGTTTATTTAAATATTGCTACTGTTTACCTTACTGTTTTTTTCCCTTTTTAAATGCTTTTCCTGATAATATACATTTTTTACATTGAATACAAATTTTAGAGAATTATCTGTGACTCTAATGTGCATTATGCCAAGAATATACTATATTTTCTATAATTGCTCTTAATAAAATCAAAAAAGGTCATCAGAAAGTATAGGAAAGAGGATAATAAGAGAAAAACCCATCCAAAATGATCCAATCAATTACTATTCATCAATCACACAGCTGGGAGTAAATCTGTAGTATTTGGCTCAGGGTAACATTTCCCTAAGCACTATTCACATGCTTAGTAGAACCCATGCTCACAAGCTTTGTTGAACCAATGTTTAGAGACACAAAACCGAACCAGAGTATTAGTCTTCCCTATTCCTATTCCTGCAGAGTTCCTCCAAAATATTAACTAGTTGCCAAAAGCTATGCCCAGTTATGGAATTTGATATACTAAAGCAAATCCAGCTTTGAAATACCTAGTCAGATCAAAACCATCATGGATTCATGATACAAACCATTGATCACGTGCAAATGCCAGCTGCTGATTCAAAGGAATGCAAAGCAGGGCTTTTTTTGTGAACTAGCTTTACACTGGCAAGCCTGAGACTGCTCAAGTACCACCTGTCACTGCTGCCCAGCAAAAACCAGCACAAAAGTGAGAGGTCAACATAAACTCTATATATGTGTTCTGGCTAATTTGCCAGAAATAAAATTGTGTGTCCATTCCTCATACAGATGAAATTAGCACACCTGGGTCACCCAGTAGCACACAGATCAGGTACTAACAGTAGTGGAATGAAAGCCTAATTACATTTACTGTAAAACAGTTCTCACTACATCCAGAGTATAGAGAGAATTAATTCAAATCCCTGTAAATCCCAGAGGCCCTTTATCTCATTCTATTGTGTAAAATTCAACAAAGTAATAATATTGCACAACTTATTTTTTTCTATTTTGAAATTTTATTGATGATATTTATCAATATTTTTGTTCACACTACACAAGCAAAAGATGATAGCAGAAACTAAACTAAAAAATCATAAATAATATTACTCATTTCGATGTCATCATTATCTAAACAACAATTCAAAATATCTTCTTACCCAAATGATTTAATAGAGAGAGATTCTTGGTCAAATTTCAAAACTTGCCTCAGCAGGAACAAAAAATTACCTACTAGACACTCTCTGAAACATCAGAAACCTTACTTAATTCAATCCATGGACTGATTAGAAAATTGTAAATAAGTTATTAATGTTACCAAAAATGCTTTACTGCAAGTATTGTCAAAGAAAAATGCAGACTTTCTTTCCATATTACAAAGGTAAATAAATTGACAGCAACAATTATGTTGTTTTGTCTGGGCACCTTTGTGGGAGGATGAGCTACCCAACCCAACATCAGAAGCTGAAAGCTAATGACTTGATGCAGCTGCCATTTTCTCATTTCCCTTTCATCCCATTACATGAAACTACCTGTTTGCTATCATGTTAAGTAGATTCCATATCCTTGTAAGTGCAAGATGCCAGAATCTCTTCAAGAACTGCCTTCCCTTTCTGCATCATAATAAGAACCACAACATCAAAACTCCACCCCTCATTTCAAGTGTAGAGCTTCTTGAAGTCAAACCTCCATTTGTTTCCAAGGTAACAAAGAGAGACTCAACTCCAGCCTGTTTCTGGCTTTACAAGTAAAAACTAATCAAGTGATGGATATATGCATCTAGCTTTAACTGAGTATTTGTCAAAAGTTAATGATTGTATCAAGTATAATGGAAAAAAATTAAATAGATTTAAAATAAAGAGAAAAAACTGGAATAAATAATATCAACAAAAGATTACAAATGCCAAGACATATTTACATTCGCAGCCCTATCTCTGTAAAAAGCATACATAATTTAATGAACCAATTTAGAAATTGCATTGTCTTTTTTTAATCATTAGGATAAATATGAGTTCTACTTTAATGGCTTGTGTGTATTGGACTCACTGGCTAACAGTATTTCAAAATACATTATGCATTTTGCAGTATTAAAGTTGCGTAAAGTATATTTTTAGTTATTCCACATTTAAAAGCCTTCTCAAGAATGGAGCATATTGAACTTATAGACAGTGATTTCGACTTGGAGGGAAGCAATAAACTAATCAGGATCACAACAGAAGCACAGACCTTGCTGGAGCCCTTGGGACAGAAGCACTTTCTGTGGAACTGAAAACTTCAAGTTGCAGACTTGCCAAGTCAAAATATATGCCCAGACAGAAGTGAGAGGAATAAATGTGATTGCAAATTTTTCATTACTATTTTGCCATCATTCTGATCTCCATCTTTAACCTTTCCCACCCAGTGTTTCCCACAATTTTTCTGAACAGATTTTACTTAAAGTTTAACATGAGTACCAGCAACTCATACACAGCATGGTAAATTTCCCAGTTAGCCTACTTCTGATGATGTTTTTGCAAAGGACTTTCTGTGGTGGATCACTGGGTCACATATTCCAAATCTGTTTCAGAGTCTTCTCCCACACAGAGTCAGGCAATTTGATTATTTTTTCTTCCTGAGAGAAAGCACAAAGAAATGCAAGCCTCCAAGTTACTTTTATTCTGTCCTTATTCTTTTGCTTGCTACTTTCACTGTATTTTTGTTTGAACCACTTCAGCCACATAAGTGGAAAACAAGTAAAATCAATTTTAATAAAATAAATCAGAATTATACAATTAATATCACTCATCATTTGGGCAAACAACTTATTTATGCATATAACCAAAGAGCCTGTTTGTGTGTGAAGACTCAATACTCATAATTTATGACACATGAAGAGAAAAATAGTCTGAACAGTAACAGACCAGACAAATAAGATATAGATGCAAGATACTGCATCAAGTAGAATGGGCTTCTGAAGAGAAACATCAAAAGAAATTCCAACTATTCAACTACTAATTTTTCTCATTTAAGTATCCTTCTATCAAATTCTCTTTATCTTCAGGTATTACTTCCTTGGCCTTCTTCAGAATTAAAAGGACTATTAAAGATCTTATACTCAAGAGTATATCTAAAACTGATTGTTTGACTTTTGACAGGAATCTTTGGTCAAAGAAAACACGCTGAAAATTGACCCTAGAGGACTCTGCTTGAAAATTTCAGCTGCAGCCCGAAGAAAATTACTTCCTTCAAATTCTTGCTGCATCCTAACTAAGGGCTGGCTTAAAAAAGAATACAACAAACAAATTTAACCAAAAATGTTCAACAGAGAAAAATTTTGCTTGCTAGGACTGCTTAGCCAAACTAACATGCCTACTAAACATTTTAGTGCCATTGCATCTCTCCTTCCAACCTCAGATATGATCTGTCTCAATACCTGCAAATACTTTGTTAGAAAAACTGCTGCAAATAAACAAACAAACAAACAAATAAATAAATAAATAAATAAATAAATAAAGTTGAGAAATAGAAATTTTGTTTTTTTCCTTGCCCTTTTAAATTTGCGTGTATACTCAGATTTCTCAAAGTGCATATTAGCATCAGAATAAGAAAGGCATTAAAGCTGTGTTGAAGCACTTTCTCTTAAACACTTAAGTGTGCACAAAAAGTGCACTCTGAGCAGCATGGCATGCAATTTGGTTATGTGAGGTGAAAAAATCTGAACAGGTCCTTATCAGCTCCTTTGGAAGCTCCACACCAGCTTGACTTGAAACAGACTCATCTGAAAGGATTCTGTGCCTGACTATGTCTTTGTTCCTAAATGATCAAGGTAGAAACTGTTTCTGTAGATTTTTTGATACTTGCAAACTAAAGCCAAAGTAAAAATAAAATAGTAGTTCCCAGCATTGTCACACCTGGGGAGCCTGCTGTCTCCCTGGGGGCCCCATGGATGCTGGACTGTGATAGCACAAAATTCCTTTTCAGTCAAAAGCCAGGGTGAGAAGCAGAGAAGTTCAACTCAGTCCACCAGCAATCCTGAGATGACCAAGAGGGACCAACACTCCCAGAAGCATAAATGTTTCCTCACTGCCTGCAGGTCCCAGTGTGAGGAACTAAGCCTTTTGCTATCCATAAGAGGACACTCTGCTATCATCTTCCTGCTTTCATTCACAGGAGTCAAGAAGACTTTTTTGCAATGTGATAAAATATATAAAATGCAGATGGAAAAATAAATGTAACATACGTGTTTTTAAATATTTTACAAATAATGTTCCCCTTCTGTGCTATTTACTGGAACATTTCCTGTCCCATCTTTAGCTAAACAGGAGGTGGAACAAAAAAAGAGGGAATGTTAGCCAATGGATCAAAAAAAATTCACTCTCTGTGGGTACAGGTGACTCACTTTTTTTGTTGTTGTTTTTTTTTGGTTTTTTTTTTCCTGGGCTAGGCAGTAAAAACCAGTAACTTAACAACTGGGGATTTCAAATAAAATTTTGTTTAATCGTTCTTCCTGAGATGATTTATCTGCTTTCTATTTTGAATGGATTTTATCTCTATATCTTCCAGAGCTGATATAGCTCCACAGTTTTTTCCCACTTCCAAGCAAAGTCTGTTTAAATGAATTTTGTAAGCCTGTGTTATATACAGCTACAGTTGTCAAGAAAGAATGTATATCAGAACATGATTAGAATAATTTTTCAACCAGTTCTAAGTGAAAGGTCTGAATCTCAAAATTTTAAAATGGTATCTCTCTAACAGAAAATAAGAATTTCTGTGGTTTTATGGAAGTGACAAGCACAGCTTTATAGGGAACTCTGAGTTCAACGTTCCAGGCTGGAAGGGGAATTGAAGTATTTTAGTTAAAGTCGCTTTTCAGAAATTAGAAAATTTAATTTCAGAATAGAATAACCTTTTTGTAAATTCAAAAACAAATCTATTTAACTGGCTGATAACAATTGTTTTAAAAGTGCCATTTCAAATATTAGCAAGATATATTAAAAATGTTCAAGTAAAGAATTTCTCTCTAGGAAATTCAGCAGAAATGTATTTAATGATAACCACTGGATTACTTTCTTTGGAATATGCACAGGGTTAATTAGATAAATATACTTGTGTAAAAATGGTAAGGGGTCAGAGCTAAGCTTGAGACCTTTATAATATACATATTGCCACTTTTGTTCTGTAAACATATATGTTTATGTATATAATATGTACACTCATATTCATATGCAACACTGTACGTATAATACAATGTATATATTATTATTATTATATATATAATATATGGATACCATAGTGCTGGGTAGAGACAATTTGAGTACTGAAAGCAGTGAAAGTGTGCCCCACTTGTTTTGCAGGGCAGGCATGGCTGATACTTTGGTTATGAGTGACATTAACCTTCTGCACAATGCTGTGTATACATATTTATCAGCCATCTCTGCCCTGCAAAATAAAGAACTGCTTTAAGTATTCAGATTGTCTCTACCCAGCACCATGGTATCCACAAGACATGTATACACCTCAAATGGGAAATAAAGATGAACTAAGCAAATATTTGTGTTTTGATATATAAACTTCCTTTTGGGAAAAACTTTCATCAGACCAGATTGCTGTCAGGTCCATTAATATCAATATATGATAATAATATCAATTTATCGAATTTATACTGAAAGATTGAGAAATGGAATTATATTGATATAAGTTGTACAACAATTTCAGTAATCAGTGTATCCCTAGGATTGTGGCCTGACACCCTAATTTAAGAAATCACCTAGAGGGACCTTCTTCAAACTTCCCTGTAAGGTCACATCTTGCAAAATTGCAAGAGTTTTACATTAGTTTTAAAGAAGAGATAAGCTCACTCTCATACTATATACTAATACTACATACTATATACTATATACTATATACTATTTCTCACAAATACTAATCTGAAGCTATGACTTGGCAGGGGTGAGGAGATAGGTAGAAGAAGGGGAAGTAGGAAGAAGAGAACAGGGATCTGCTCATTGGTAACGAGGAGAAAATTTCAAGCAGGGTGTGTTCTCCACACTTCCATAAAAAAGATATTTATCAAAAAGCAGCCTCAACTACCCAAGCAGATTTTGTGCTGCAGAGGCAAAAGACAAAGTTTCTCCATAACCTTTGCACCATCTCCCATGTCCCCAGTCCTTCCCCAGAGTCTTGTCCAAAACCTATTTTCCAACAAACTGACTTCCAAAGATTAAAAGAAAAGAAAAAAAAAAAAAAGAAAAAAAAAAAAAGATTATAAAAGACAACTCGATTTTTTGCCCTGGACTATGAGGAGCCTGAAGTCACTTGAGGTTGAAATGGAGCATGCAGTGTCTGTAGCACATCTCATTGCTCCACCTGAAACCTGAAACACATTTTCAGCTCTCTTAAACCAAGACAAAAAATGGGCTTTAAAGGGATCAGGATCAGATAGAGTAGATGGTCTTGCTTTTAGATGTAAAAACCTGAACAAGTAACTGGATATAAAAGGCATTCCATAAAGGAACTAGAGTGCAATAGACTTACATTTCATGACTACTGATTTTCGTTAGTCATGTACTCCCTTTGTAGTTTCAAATGAAGATTTATAGGAAAAAATATTTCTAAACAAAAAGGTCATTATTTCACAATCGGAGGGGTGAGATAATTTAATATCTAATTTTTCTTTCTCTTCAACACTGCAAAGGCATAAAGCTCAGCTTTTATTTTAAAATTAGTAAATGTTCATATCAAAGTGTTTTTAACCGAATAATTCTAGTCAAATTTGACATAGAAGTTATATTTTTAAGTTCTCAAATAACTAAATTTTTAATTAAAAAGAAAATTACATGTGGTTTTTGATATTCTGTTACAACAAATGAAGCTCTGTTAGTTTATATTTATTTTGAATTTTAAAGTCTAAAGAATAGCTATATTCAAAAGAGAATTAATGGTGTGTTAAAAAATATATAATCTCAAAAGCCTCCCTTAATCAAAACTCAAAATCTGGCAACAAAATATCAGTGTAGAGTGTTTGTCTTATAAACTCCTGAGAAAAGGTTTACAATGTCAGTGTTTCAAAATGAATAATTTTGTAGAGTTTCTCTATAATTAATGAGCTTGCCATTTAAATCTCAAACATGAAGGAAGCATTTGTATTCCTAAAAATAAGTAGATGGAGTATTGTAAGTGGTTCAAGAAAATAAATTGCATTATTTTTAATGACATGGTATCTGAAATCATGAACATCACAGTCAAGAACGGCCATGCAGGATCTGCCACATTATGTATGAAAAGCAAAACTGATGCTTCTGGTTTGACCATGAGATACCCTAGAGTAACCACAGCACATGCTTCAATTTTTAGTTTTATCTTTCTGCCTTGTCTCTTACTCTTTAGAAATCTTGGTGCCTGATAATTTTTTACATCCATTGGCAGGCACCATTGTGACAATTTTTATTGCCAGAAATTATCGTGACTCCTCTGTCCAAAACTTGTCTGCTTATCTGCCTTGGTTTTCATTCTGAACCCATCTCTATACTATTTCTGTGCCCACTACAACCCCACTGCTGGCAGAATGAGTGTCGCCCAGCAAGGGGAAGGCGGAAGCACCGACTCTATTTCCAGATGCTTCCCTTGCTGCCACGCTGGCAGATGAAGCAAGCAGGGCTTGCCTGCCAAACGTGGCATAACTCTACTCTTAGCTCAAGCAAAATCTTGGCTATGCTGAAACCTGTGGCATGTTGCCCATCCCGTTCAGCAGAGCACGGCTTCTGGCACTGCAGTGGTGACGGGGAAGCACAAGACAGCTTGATTAACTGAGGAGGGCACTGGGCGAAGGAAGCAGAGGTGCCACCAAGCACGTGGGTGAGGAGAGGCTCTGAAGGAAGCCAGGAAGCAACAGGTCTTAGGTCTTTGGTCTCCCTTAATGTGGTATATAAAGATGGATGATACCCACAACATTACTGAAATTATTTATTGACCAGAGTAGGCAAAACAGCACGGTCACCATTCTATTTTTCTTTATTATCTCCTGCAATTTATTCTTATGCCTAACCTGAGCCCCGGAGCATTTAATCACTGTGCTCTTTGGTTCTCTTTACCCCAGCATCTTTCTTACTACGTGTCATCCTCATTCATCTTGTCACATTTGAAATTTAGAGGGTAAGGTTTCTTGGAACAAAGATGTATCTCACTGAACACCTGAAAAGCATTTCCAGCATATCCTTTCAATGCAAAATAATGAAATCAATACTTTTTTTTTATTGTTTTCTTCCTATAGAAAAAGATGACAGAATTAGCTTCCCCAGAATCTAGTACTCTCAAGTCATTTTTTGATTTTGCTCTCTTTGGATCCTCTATTTTATGCAGCATTTCCTTGATTTTGAGATTACAGATTTTGAAGAGAGCAGTTGAGTCACACAGTTTCAAGGATCTTTTCCCCAAAAAGTATGTTCCATCCTCCATCATCATATCAGAAACCATAATACATACCATCATCAGCTCTTCCTTGGTGGGACACTAAGGAGCTGCTTGCCACCTGCCACCTGGCTCATGTCCCCTGCCTTAATATCAGCCCTCAGCTGTTTGATTTCTGTTTCTTATTTTTTAGTTTTAATGTGCCACCTGTCTCAACAAGAAAACTTTAAACTACCAAATGCCTCACTTTATCTATTTTCCTTCCTTTAGATGATGATATCTGGATTCACCCTCACAAAATGCATGGTGGAAGGGGTTATGACCAACAGACCTGTCCAAAAGCAGGAGTAACTGTACCCATGCCTTGGTTAACCTCCATAGGCCACAGAGAACTGGACATCTTTTTTTTTTTTTCTGTAGCAACCTCTCACTTGTTTGAAGACTAAATACCACACTTGTTAACTTACTAGTGCTAACTCAGCTCATCTCCTGTCATTATTTTTCTACCAAGCTTGATATTTCTGGGCATTTTGACATCCTTTCCTTCATTTGTTTTAAATGTAATTTGTTCTGCACCATTGCATCATATGTTTTATACTTCAGTGCAGACTCCCTAGGGCAAATGTCAGCAACCCAACTAGAACAGTTTTCTGGTTTACTGCAGGTTTATTTCTCAAACCTATGTTTATTGCCAGTCACCCTACTGATCTAGTCTTAAAAATACTTGCCAGTGAAGATCACTTCCTGCTTGGTGAAGAACTGGAGAGTGAAGAACTTCACTCTTCCCAAATTGTCTTCCTCAGGAAGTAGGCCTCTCAGCTCCTGGCTCCAAAGCTGCAGTGTGCCATCTAAAATATACCCCTCGTCCCTACTATAGGAGGTCACTTCTTCCCAAGCAGACTTTTGCCTATTCCCATGACTGCCGTGGCATTTTAGAAATAAAGAAAAACTTCAGAGGGGATTGACAAACTTTACATGGATAGCAGTAACATTTAAACACATATTAATTCACACACAGGAATTCTGCAACCTTCAAAAAAAAAACAGTACTTGAAAATAAATTAATAGAAAACTAGCAGGCTCTGATGTTTTCCATGTGCTTAGATGACTACGTTAGCATTAAAGAACAGGGTTAAGTCTGACACCTATCAGTGGAGAGGACAAATTCTGCAAAAGAAAAAGGAAATCAAATATCATGAAGTATCACAGGTAAAGATGCTTTAAAAAATGAGATTTTGGTAAAGTTTCTTTTAATTCCTTTAGTATAACTCCCTAAATTACTGCTGAATTGCAAGGATGGCAATAAGTGTACAGGTAAATTTGATCATGTAAGTTTTTATTATGTCTAATAAATCCTTCTCCTACTTAGTATCATATTAACAAATATCATTTGATTCTATTTCTCAGTAAATTCACAAGTAAACACAAAATAAAATTACACATTAAAAATAATAAAAATTATCTTCAAAAATATTCTGAGAATTCTGCAATATTCTACATCAATTATTGCTTAAAGTTGCTGATTTAATGTGAGATTATTTAGAAATAGAAAATTGAATAAAAAAGGAAAAACTTTGCTTCCAAAGCATCAAAATTATAAATTCCATATAATTAAATATTAAATATTATTATTTAATGCTAAAATCATCTTTTTCTGTAAAGCCCAGCCTTAAGTATATGGTTTATCATACTGTTACCTGTATGTTATTTTGCCAGGCTTTTCATGAAGAAGCAGTAAACATCTTCCCTACCACACTATCAGCTGTAATATCACTTCTTCGGGATAGATCACCAATTAAACTCTGTTGGTTTATATGCCTCAATGTCAAAATTTCCACCAAGAACTTGGATAGATTGGATAGATTTTGAAATAAATTATAGAAGAAAATGGGTTTTTTCCTCATAAAAACTTTAAGTCTTTAAGTATTCATTCCACTCCAAATAGCATGATAGATCAAAATTAGAGATTTTCCTTAATCTAAATAAAATAAAAAATAACCAAGTTAGACAAAATGCCTTAATAATTTATCCAAATTCAGAAAATCTAGATTTTTTTTCTCTTAATTTTAGATTTCTGATGGGATTTTTTTTTTAATTTAGTGAGCTAAGTGTCAACATTTCAATTTAATTTATTTTGATCATTAGAGTCATGCTAAATCATATTAACAATCTATACCGAAAGTATCAGAACAAGCATATTCTCTGAAATGTCCATTTCCCTACAAATTTTTTAAATATAAGAACAATATATAATTAAAATCCCAAAGAAACTTATTCACAGAAAATATCTTACTATCTATACTAAAAAATGAAGTTTCATAATTTAATAATTTTTCCTGTGACTATAAAAGGCAAAATAAGAGGGAGGACAACAGAAGAGAGAAAAGAGAAAGAAATCAGAATCTAGGGACTGCTGGAAAAAGATAACAAACACCTGATGTGCTTAAATAAACTGTTTTCTGCTCCCATCTTGTCAGGTTACACTAAATACCAAAAGTCTTTTTTTTGTGCTTTCTGGGAACCTTTCCCATATCATGCTGAGGCATTTACGTTTTACACAAATTAACATGTGACTACTATTCTAGATGGCTGATGGAATACACGTTTAGCAATGGGAAAGCTCATAATCACTTAAGAGTGTCAAGTGAGGTATCTCCACCTCCTCTGCCAAAAAGGCTGCCAATGGTGTGTCAGAGACAACAGTTTCCAAATGAGTTGAGTAAGAAACAATGGTGTCTCACTCTAGGAGGATGAGAAGATTCCCAGAAAAGAATCTGCCTCGTTCAGTCATGCCCACCACATCTCACAGAAGTGCTGCCAGATGGGTACCTTGTGCAGAAAGAGTGCAATACAAGGAAAGAGTGCAATACATCACACACAGCTCCAGTGTCTTTGTCCGAAAAGAGACACTTGTAGCAGTTGCCTGTAGAATCAATAGACTAAAATTAATCATCTGTTGGCTGAACTCAGTAGGAACCAACATGTGCTGGAGTCAGAGGAAATGCAAGAGAGCTGCACTTTTTGTGTGTCTCAAAATTGTCTTTAACGGTCTCATAATCAGCATAATTTGAGAACTCTACAATATTGTTCAGTTATGCCAAGCTGGAGCCACCACTTGTTGGATGCTTACATAAGACAAGGCCCACCACATCACTTCCTCTTTTCTTTTTCCCCCAAGGGTGTAGGTAAAGGAGAAGAACCTGCCTACTATCTATAATCAATGTCCATTGTCCCTTAAGAGGAGGCTCCCACAGCCCCCAGTAACACATGAGGGGTCTGGCAGAAAGATAGATGAAGGAAACCCAGGACTGGTTTCACCACAATCCTCTTGTCTGATCTTGAAGAGTCAAGCTCTGTACCTAGTGACTCACTTTACCATCTGCTCAACATCATAGGAGTACTGTGAGGATAAATACATTATGAGTAGGAGGCACCAAGTAACTACAGTGTTGAAGGCAATATAGTATGTTGGCTACCAAAATGAAGGTGTAATTGTAGCTTATACTATGTTTTTCTGCAACAGTAGTAAAGAAAAGCCAACATAGGCTTTAGTAGGTGGTAGCTGCTACAAAAAAAAAAAAAAAAAAAAAAAAAAGGAAAAAAAAAAAGGCAGAAAAAAAAAAAAAAAAAAAAAAAAAAAAAGGAAAAAAAAAAAGGCAGAAAATGAAGAAAAGCTGAGAAGGTACATAATATTGATTCTATTTAGTTGTTAATTTGTTCACTTAAGAAGAAGAGACTCATGTTCAATTTTCCACACCATCACCTGTTTATTTACATAAACTGGAAGAGCATCAACAACATAAATAATATAGAATAATTCACACAGTCCAGAAAGTACCCTGTAGGTACTAACTTGCCTGGGCTGTTCTTGACCCCAAGGTCTTCTTGTGAACAAATTGAAATAAGAAATTGAGTCCATGTCTTCTGTTTTTCAGTTTCAGTAATTCCTTTTTTCAATTTCAGTAATTTTCCCTGCACAATTTTTTTTTTTAATTAAATCCTTGCTGCATGCATCCTGATGGGCCTTATTTCTTTTATTGTGAAGAGGACAGCAAGGGCAGCTTTAAATCTGAGAGACAGGTAACCCTTTATGCCATCATAAAATTTTTATCTTCTTCTGCACACCATCATTGCAGTTTTATATTTCATTCTGTTACTGAGAACAACTTAGTTGCTAAGTCTGATGAACATCCTGCTCTTAATATTTGCTATTATTTTTTAATTCTATGGCTGTCCTTATATGTAAAAAATACAAAAAAACCAATCTGTTAAATTCTGCTGATGACTTTCAAGATATAATGTCTGTCAAAAACTTAAATCAATGTCTCAATAGTTTTATCTACAAAAACAATTAGAATAGCTGCCTCTATACCCGTGTCTTAAACATCACCTGAATGAGTTCTGAGTTCCTAAAATAAAGTGTGCTCTACAAATTAAAAAAAAATCTGTTTCATTTTAAATGTTTTTCCTTAATTGTCTATTAGCAATGACTGTGAGATTATTGTTGGAAATTAATCAGCAACTTAAATATGTATTTATTTCTTGTATATGTACTTTAGAGGCTCGCCAAACAGTAATTGAACATTTGAATAATAATAAATTTAACTTTTTTACAACCCACAGACAAGTCACAGTAAAGAATGGCATGCAAGCCTTACTCCTTACCAAGGCTGAGAATTAACTGCCTAAATAAAAAGCTGTAAGTCAAATAGGGCCATGATCAAAGGAATAATTCCAATGTCTCAATACTTAATGTGTCAGGCTGCCACCATGAGAACCCTACCTTAGCTGAGTATAATTGAATTGCAACATGATTTTTGTGCCTTCTGCCTTTTTTTTTCCACCAATTGGTATCTGTACTGGTCTTACAAAAGAACAATTTAAAAGGAGACAATTTAAACAGAATAATGGTTTTTGGTAATTTTCACAAATATAAATGCATATATTCTTCTTGTGGGTTTAAGCTCCTAAATTATATTCCGTTCATCAGGTTATTGTCTAGTATATCATTCCTTTAATGTTCTGTACTTGGAGAAACTTCATAATTTTCAGGAAGGATTACATAAAAAATTATTTTCTGAACTGCAAAGATGAAAAGAACCTTTTTCTTCCAAAATTTGAAACACAGGCTTCTATTTGAAAAACAGATCAGCCAATAGTGTCGGAAATCACTCTGTCCTGCTGTGCAAATCTATGACATAGCAGTGTGAAACCTGTCACTCCAATGCTTATTCGTCCTTCCAGGCACTCAGCAGGAGGTAAAGGCCTTAAAGCATCTCAATAAACAAAAAGGGTATTTGAATTGCCATTTCATGTCATTTCTTACTTGGGAAAATTTCCATCTAATCTTAAAAAGCTGATAGCACTTTAGAAATATCTTTTTCTGTCTTTCTTTCCCTTTCTGGATTACTTATCAATAATTATAACTAAAATGGTCTTCTCCCAGTTTGCATTCTGAATTGCAAGTATCTGTCTATAGCCTTGATCGGAGCAGTAATCTTCATGAGTGGATCTACATGATTTCACATGTACTTGAATTATCTCTTTTACACCACATAGAGCTGAAGCAAAAAGTATCCAAACAAAATACAAAAAAACCCCCACCAAAACATAAAAAAACCAAAAAAACAACAACAACAAAAAAAAAAAAAAACCAAAAAAAACAAAACAAAAAAAAAAAAACCACCCAAACCAACCAACCAAAAATAACAACCAAAAAAAAAGTGATAGATCACGCATAAAATGTGATCTGACAGACTGACAGTCTGGAACAGGTTGCTCAGAGAAGCTATAGATACCCCAGTCCTGGAAGTGTTCAAGGCCAGGTTGGATAGAGGTTTTAAGCATCTTGGTTTAGTGGATGGTTTCCTGCCTATAGAAAGGGGATTAGACTAAATGGTCTTTTTGGTCCCTTCCAACTCAAACCATTCTGTGATTCTGTGTTTCTATGAAAATTATGTACACCTCAGCTAACCGCTGATCTTTTTTTGCTCATAAAGCTTAGTCTTTTTTCTTTTTCTTACGATCTTTATAAACATCAATCCTACATGCTATGAAGTAATCCAAATACAACAAGGATAGAACAGTTCGAAATGTGTCAGGACCTTGTGCACTGCCATGCAAGCATCTTTGAAAGAGCAATTGTTAGTGACACAACATGAGTAGCAGCTGGCTGGTGGACAGCAATGCAGCAGCAGCCTGCCATGGCCTGCCATGACAGTTTTCTGGGAAGACACCAGGTCTTGGGCCAGATTAGGAGATAAGCAATGAGGGTGACTAGCTAACTAACCCAACATCTTGGTCTCTCTCCCAGTGTTATACTAGGCAAAACAGGACTTTGGCTATACTGTTCAAACACAGCAAATGGAAACAGTTCTAAAATTGACAGCATATGGCAGTTTTTCCACATGTGTTTACATAGACTGTTTTAGTTCAGAAACTGGGGTGTGCTAATGTGAACTTAATGAAAGGGTGAGTATAGAGGTGGTTATTGTTGTCTATCAATGGTTATCAGCAGTAAAGCTAACAGACTCACTGTTCCAATTAATTTTTTGGCGTCCCACCTTGGTGTAACAGGACCTGAGGCAGATCAATGAAGTAAAACACTGAAAACTGTTCCTTTAGAGATACAAAAATGTGCAGAGATTCTTCCTTGGAATACTGCATTTGTTTGTTCAACTACTGTGCATGCACTATACTACTTAAGAAAAAAAAATTCAACTATAGATTAACCAAAGCATTTAAGAAACTTTTCTCAAAAAGCTAATGTTCAAGCTTCATTAACTGCTTGAAACATCTCAGAAAGAGGACAGCTAGAGTTACAGTTATTGCAATTGCGATGTGAAAATGATTAAGAAGCAGAATCTTCTTTATGGATAAAAACCTTATATTTGATGATCCTAATAACTATTCAGAACAATTTTGGCTTTTACAGTTCAGACCAGAACACACATCACAACAGCACAGCAGAATACAGGAAAACATGACAATTTAATGGCACTGCATTTCCTTATTTTTTTGTGAAAAAGCACTTTACTATAACTTACAGTAAACTATAATGCAAATATGTTATATTAAAAATTCAAGAATCTACACACTACTCATAGTGAAAAGCCAAGTAATAGATTAATCTTTTGGACAGAGTCTAGAAAATGTTAATAAAAGGTTTGTATCCGTAAATTGAAATAATGCATTTCCTATTTTATATTGAATAAAATAGAATAGAATTTAAATAGAATGAAAAAATTCTGTACTTCTGAGACTTAACATTTTATTATTGCTATATTTCTGCCCTTAAAATAGGATCTTTTATAAGGACATCTGAGAAGTGTTTTGATTTTTGAAAGGAAAAAATCATTAGCAGAAAATTTCAGATTTTTAAAAATTTACTTTAATAAAAACCTGCTAAATATCTCTTATTTTATAGAATATTATGGATTGGATATTTTGAGTTAGGTGCAAAAGCATTTATGAAAGTGTCTACTAGCAGAGGCATGCATCAAAATAGTGTTATGCATGATATCTCCTCAATTTAGATCATCCATCAAGAGGGACTCTCCCTTTGGAATATCAAGAACACTCTGAATTTCTCAGTTTTGGTTCAACAATCCCATTTGACAACAGATCAGTTATCTTTATGAAGATAGAGCTGCTAGTGGCCTGGATTTTAATCTCATCTGTAAAGCAGGTGCAGTTTGCACAGCAACACTTCAATTTTATGTGTGCAAATCCAAACCACTTCTCTTGGAATGGCTTTAAAAACAATCTGTTTAAATCCCATCCCTACTTGAAATATCAAAATTCTAGAGGATACTGCTTAGCTATTTTGACCACATAATCTGCCTTATGTTCACAAATTCAAATCAGAGTGTCATGGCAGAATATTAATTCATTTTGTAATAGTCCTATGATTGTTGGGTATTGATTGACAAGAAACTCAACGTGAGCCTGCAATGTGCACTTGCAGCCCAGAAAGTCAATCATATCCTGGGCTGGACTGAAAGCAGCAAGGTCAGCAGGGCCCCTCTAATCTGCTCCTGTGAGACTCCACCCAGAGTATTGCATCCAGCTCTGGAGCCCTCAGCACAGGAAAGACAGAGATCTGTTGGAGCAAGTCCAGAGGAGCCCACCAAGATGATCAGAGGGCTACAGCCCTCTATGAGGCCCTCTATAGCCTCCTGTGAGGACAGGATGAGGAGCTGGAGTTGTTCAGCCTGGGGCAGAAAAAACCCTGGGGAAACCTTAAAACTGGCTTCCAGTATCTAAAGGGAGCCAACAAGAAATCTGGAGAGGGACATATTACAAGAACATGTAGTGATAGAACAAGGGGGAATGGGTTTAAAGTGAAAGACAGTACATTCACCATAGGTATAAGGAAGACATTCTTCACTGTAAAGGTAGTGCCTGGACAAGTTGTGGATGCCTCATCCCTGAAAATGTTCAAAGCCAGGTTGTATGGGGCTTTAACAACCTGATCTAGTGGTCAAAAGTTCCTTACAACCCAAACCATTTCATGATTCTTCAATTCTATGATACAATTCCATGTCAGCCAGCAGATTGCAAGTCTAAGTACTAAGTAGAATTTAAAAATTAACAGCAGTAAAGTGATCAGTGACTAGGAAAGTGCTGCATCCGTGTAAGTTTCATTGCCCAGCAGCTCTAGCTTTTATCTTGGGAATTTTATACTACAGCATGTAAAAACCCAGGATTAATTAACCACAGCACCACACTACATCAGCCTACTACTAACCATGAAGTTAAGTATTTAACATGTAAGGTTCTACCTGTATACGATTTTAATATATCACAGCATGTCTATGTACATGTTATTTATTATTCATGATGCACAGTTAAACTTGGTAGGAGCAGGACTGTTCTGATACATAGCTTTCTGCAAAGAGACCTATGTATTTTTTTGCATTCATGGGTACATTAACAACTATCATAGAATCCTATGTTAAACAGAGATGGGAATCTGGAGTTTCAGCAGAATACTCACAAAATTGCAGAGCAAAAATTTTACAAATAAAGGAAAGAATCAGTTGACATCACAGGCAAAGAATAATAGTTTATATTAGCAAGGAGAGAGCAATGAACCACAATATTTTAGTCTCGTATGTTTTGGCCACAAGGGGCACACAGTACAAAAGCAAGCTTCAGCCTCCAGTATTACATATACAGGAACCCACATCATTTGTGTGTTTTCCTTACAAATAAAATGTGGAGGAGGAACAACAACAAAAAAATTTGGAGCAATCATCCATTAATATGACCAAGAGTTTCAGATTTTATCTGAAGCCAGAAATGCTCAGTTCATTTAATTTTCAGCAGAAAATCCAGGAACATTACTTCTCATTATATACATTTAATAAAAGTGGATAAAAATATCTTTGCTAGTTTTCTGGAAAGTAGTGCCTTTGAGATCATTGTTAATTTTGAAAGATTTGCATTATATTGGGTTATTTTAAGTGAAGGGTTCATGGCTGAGGGCAATTGCAACAAATGACATTCAATTTATCATATACAAAACTGTTATGTAGTATTATTTATCTCAATACACATAATGCATCATTTGCTTTAAAAATAAATGTGTATCTAAGGCTTTTTAAAATGCTTACATTTCAGCAAGCAAACTAAGAACAGTTACTGCCACTTCTGTAACATCATGGTTCCAGTAGTAGCACAAGGCGCACACACTAGGGTGTAAGAGCAGAAGTAAAGCAAGTCATATAAATCTGCTACAGATGTTTATAAGCAAGCAGGATAAAACAAATGGTTCTGCTTCACGTCTGAATTCTTTGCATGACCCATGGCATCTGAAGATTCAAATGAATGTCAGCCAGTGCAAATGAACCTGTCAATTATGAATCTAAGCCTTAACATCCCCAAGTTATTCCTCACACTGTGCTAGAGACCAAATACAGAGACACACTAATTTTGGCGCATTGTATTCTACTGAAAAAAAGGTTGGTAGCAAAATTTACTACCAGCCTTTGGTGTAATATAATTTCCTGAGTCTGATGCAAATGTCTGGTTTGACACTAAAAAAGTCTCTAAAACAATAAGATTTAAAAAATAAAATTGCATATAATACTTCAGTCTAGATTAGCTATGACCTTTCTTCATTGGATGCCTTTCTAAACATGATGGACATTGATCTCCAGCTCACTATTGGAGAGAAGGCATTTAGGATTTAAAAATATAAATTAGACTAATTCAGATGTGGTGCTCAAGTAAGGTGTGGAATTTAATTTTGATAATTCTGTCAAAACATTATTCAGTTGTAACTGTACCTTCCTAAGTGTGGGATGATAATTTCCTTTGCAGGAAATAACTCAGAAAGGTTTCTAAGGAAACCAGGCAAGCACACCAAACTAATATCAGGTTTTATATGACAGTGAATATCACACAAGGAGAGCTGGAAGAGAATTTTCAAGGGAAAATGTGGTAAATGTGAATGAAGATAAATCTAGGTTTAAGCACCAGAAATATTTGAGAATCTCTACTTCTGACTCCAGATATATTACTGGGTTAAGCAAAAAGAGTTATCCAGCACATGAACAGGAAAATGCACATGAACAGAAGCATGTGGGATACAACTCATTGACAAAACACAAATGCAAATGAAAGAAGTTGAGGAAAGGAAAATGCAGTTTATTTTAATGGCAAACACTTTCAGAATGGGCAGTATAAGTGAAGTGGGAGAAACCTAACCACACAGTAATGATGGGTGTTTTGGTGGTAGTAAGACAAAATTATGGCCAATGGAGACAGAAACTACACATAAGAAAATTAGATGGGAATCTTTTTTTCATGTGCAAAGCAGCCTGAATACTGCTAAAACTCAGCCTTCCAGTCTCATAAAGGGGAAAGGGCATGTCTGGATTTTTGATTTTCCAACTTCAAGGATGTCTGAATACTTCTAACAGCCTTGGATATCTTTAATTAAATATTACTCTGTGGAGGCTGCTCCTTGTTTTCTTCCCCAGCAGAGCTAAACTGTAAGGGACCAGAGGGAGGGAGGTGGTCCAAGGATTTAAGGTGCTTAGCATGCAGGCGCAAAATCTAAAACAAACAAAACCAACAAAAAAAAAAAGGCTAGATGTATGAGGGTTTTTTCCTAGAAAAAGGCAGGCGGAAAGGGCCAGTGCAGTCATGCTTGCTGGGAACTGTGAGCAAAGCATGTGACTGTGCACAGCTCTGCTCTGGCAGGTGCTAACTATGAATAACAAAGGCTCTGTGCTCCAAACTGAGAATCCATTACAAATGAATAAGAGAACATCTGATGTAAATGTTTGTGATGACATGAACATGAGCTTTTCAGGCAGAATCAATATCTTCCATTAGATCACCTCATATTGTTGGGAAAAGTCACACTTCTGGTGGATATAAACTTTCCCTCAGGCTTCTATAGTTACATCTAGGCTAGGAGCCTGGTGGAAGATTATGGGCAGTGAAAAGCAATTCCCTTTACCACCCACATAGATGTCCTTTGGATTACTCTATTAAAAAGAGATAATTGCAAAATGCTGAACAAAATATTTCATTTATAAACTATTTTATCACATACCATGAATGCAATTAGAACAAAATAACAAGGTTGGTTCTCTACACCACCTAAAAATATTCACTTATTGATCACTCAGACAGCTTTTTAACCTTCTTTATCCAGTAGTGTGATTAACAATCTCCTATTTTTAAGGTACATTCTGGAACTGATTTGGAAATAAAATTATTTTACAAACAAAAGTATCAGGATATATTTACTTACACTCAGCAGACTTTCATCCAGGAATTCCTCTACACAGGAAGGAATTCCTCCTTCCTTCCTAAGTGCTTTGGATACAAACACCTGCAGAGTGGTTACCTGTGCCCTTACAACCAGGCATGTACCCTTCACCTGAACTTTGCAGAGAATGAATCCTTCACCAATCTCTGTGCATTAAAAGCAGGAAAAAGAACATATTTTCCTGCCAGAGATGAAAACTTTTGGTGAGAAGGTGACTTTTGTATTTTTATTCCAGAAAAAGTAAACAAATGAAAATAAAACAAAGAACAAAAATTTTCCTCTCTTGAACTTACCAACAGAAAATCCCTGTATATCAATACATCAGCAGAGGAATATATTTATTTGGATTCAGCTGAAAAAGCAATTTAATTATCTGCTTTCCTGTCAACAAATAAATCCCTCACACCTTTGTCTGAACTTAAAGTAAAAGGTACATATTTCTTTAAACACACTTTAATATATATTTGTGCTTTTGAAAGTGATTTTTTTTTCTCCTTTTGCAAGCATACATACACACAGACATTTAACTAATATATAGACTTGGCATTTAACATCAAATTGTCAAAGGAGAGAAGAAGTTAATGTAAATCATAGACTAAGTACTACCTTCCTTAAAAACAGCCTTTGGGCAAAAACAATCAACAGTTTAACTAGCAAAGACAGATGCTAAAGGGTCACTGTTTTCCTTCTTGCCATAATTTGTTGAATAGTTCTGTAGATATAAGGAGCAAGCCACTGAGCCAGATCCTGCTGTTCAAGAAATATGTTTCACAGGCAGGTAATTGCTTTCCTCAGACTGTTGTCCTAAAAGGAGAGGAAGGACAGGCAAAAACCTAGTGGTAATGCAGTGGACTACTTCAAGAGGCTCTGGTCAGAAAACACTTTGGGTAACTTAGTTTCATTGCAACTGTCTGTTGCTACACATTTTCTGCAATTAAAAAGTAAACTTTCAAAATAAAACTCCAGCACTGTTAGACCAAAAGCAACACTCTAGATTATAGTATACAATAAAGACCAATAATGCCACTTGGAAATGAAAGAATACTATCAAATAAAATCAAATTACTATATACACACATGTATCTGTATCCTATATATAAACAAATGTATGTAAGTCTTCACATACTGGCTTTTTGGGTTGCCTTTTTTTCTTTTTGACATCTTGCTCTACATCATTTGATAGAGGATTCTTGTAGTACACTTGTAAAACACTGCTGAACATTTTCATAAGACTCTGGTGCCAATGTTAAAGACAAACTGGGGTAAGCACAAAAAAAAAAAAAATTCTCTTCCTTGAAAGGTGTTCATAGAACAGGCTGAACTAATGTTTTTTCTTCCACCATTCAGAAGTTCACTGTATCTCATCAGGCTGAGGGGTGGTATCATGTCAAAAATGAGTTGCTGACGCTCATTGCATGCTGTAGAACTTTATTTATAACAGTCACACAATTTGAAGGTGGACTTGAAAAGAAAACGGCCTCCATCAGATTCTTCTGTTAGTAAAGAAACAAATGAGCATGTTATGAATTTCACAGACTCATATTTTCACATTAGTGAACAATTTATTTAAATCATTATTTTGATTTCCAGCACTGAATATGAACATTGAATCTGCCTATCCATTTTATGTTCTTCGAAATTATAGCACGAGTTCTGCACATGGAAAAATCAATTATTTAACCTTGATGAAAAAAAAATGGAATTTTTACCTTTTGAAGCATAGAAATAATTTATATGTAACAGGTCTTCAATGGCTGTTTCTAAGTTATGGATTTGTAGATGCAAAAGAAGCAGTTCAGGCATATTCTATTTGCTGAAAAAAAATTGCATTTGTATTACTACAGCATTGGTCAGATGGACTTTCTCTGTCCAGAAGAATAGATGGACACCGATTTTTATGTAGGAGTCATATTGTCACACATTCCATTTTTTATATTGTTTATGAATAAATTTTTTTTCTTATGGGTGTCATTTTAGCAAATGATGTGTATCATTTTCCCTCAGCACTACTTGCAGTTGTATCAAGCAAATTAGAGCCTGTCATGGCATCAGGATGCCCAGGATAGAGCTCTGTGTCTACTCAGTCTTCAGTGGCACAAGCATGAGGGATTAGAACCACATCTGGTCTTTTTATTGTATTTTAAGTCTGTGCAGGTAGGAAAAGGGCCAATTTCTTAAATGATAGCTATTTAGATTTGAAAAAGTAGTAAAGACCTTTAGAAGCTTTTAGGTGCTGCAGATGTACATTGAAGAGCAAATAGTAATGCAAATATCACGCAAAACCAATAATTCAGGAAGTGGTCAAGGGTTTTAACATACATAGCGTCTGTACATCTCCTTCACACATTATAAATTTCTCCCACTGTTGAGTTTATTTTGAAAAATAGCCCAAGTACATATCTGTATACTCAGATCTGCAGTGCATTGAAAGCAGTAAAATAGATTCTTGGGTGATTCTGGAGACAGGCAATCTAGCGAGAAGCTAAACTTCTAGATCATTTTTTTCCACTTTCAGAGCAACCATTCCAGTTTACAATAGAAAAGAATTTGGCCTATTAAAGAAAAAGATAGATAAAACCTGAAAAATGAAAAAAAAACCCCTCTTTGCTCTAATTTAGTGATGGCTAAATCAATTTAAACTAAAATTCATTTTTCAGTCTCTCACAGAATGAAATTCCTTTCTAACAATTTTGTTGCTACAATAAAGCCTTGACAAATCAGAACTTACAATGGAAGCTGTAATAGACCATTAACTATAGAGGATGCACCATAAAATAGCAGGGAAGCTGTCAGTGGGAATACAATTTTCAGGGGATTTACTTTTGTAGTTATATAAGAATATTAAATAAAAGTAATATAATACAGGAAACCTTACTGCATTAATGTTATTTGACAGGTTTTACTGTACCTGTTTTCCATCAAAGCCCCTTTTCTCATTTCTTCATCAATATTCTTCTCAATAGATTAAAAAAATCACTTCAAACATAGTCAGGTGGATCATTATACAAAAATGAGCCCAAGAGAAGCAAGCTTAAATCTGAGAATTCAAAAAGTATTCTGGTCAATCCCAAGTGTCTTCAAAAGCTAGTGCTGTCCTACTGCTGAGGCATACCTGATGGGATATTTCCAACAGATGACTGCTGTTGGGAAGAGTGCAGTAGGGGTGAAAATGGAAGCTGCCTCCAAAACTCCATCAGCTTCTCTGAAGGGAAAAGGTAACTAATGGGTTCCCAATGGTTTTCTGATCAGTATCCCATCCATGTGCAGTGCATGTTTTGATTTTTGACTTCTTTATGGGTATAAACTCTGTAAACCATGCTGCTAAGGAGCTGTGACTTTCCAGCTGTTTTCTGATTCAAAACTAATACACTCCCTGGAGTGAGTTAGGTTTGTTTTTATGTTGTGTTTTCATTATTATTTGGGTTTTCTTGCAGGCATAGATCTGAACTAAAACACAAAGCAGACATAACCACACATGGACTGCATGAAGCAGACTGTTCCAAATTAAAGCACAAAGGAAACCATAAAGAAATTAAGTTAAATTAAAGAAATTTATAACTCGGTGTCTTGTTAAATTTTATCTTGTCTGCTTCACATTTTTGCAGTTTGTGGGTGGAAGCAAAAAAAAAAAAAAGGATTGGAATTGAAGCATACCTGAGTCATCACAGATCTCCAGAGGAAATGAGCTTACAGGTAACAAAAGCTGTTAGGTCTGTCTGGCTAAGGAGGGTATCTGCAAGGGGCTGAACCTGGGCACCAAGCAGAGATTTGTGTTCTAATCAAAATGGATGCAAGACCCAAATTGTGAGGAGTGCTCTCAACTGGATTCTTCCCACCAAAAGCACAGTTGCCATGTCCCTACCCAAATTCCTAACCTTGACAGCCAATTTTTAAGTACAGGACTACTTAACAGCTTTGAAACCTAAATGGGTTTTGAGCAATTTTGCTAATTTAAGCAGGGTTGTTTTTTTTTTCTTTTCTGCATCTCATTTCCTTTATGTCTTACTCAGTAGCCAAACTTTCTTCTATGTAAAAGGACTGGAAAAACTTTAGTTGAAAATGTGGCGCCACCAGTTTTAAAATATGTTATACATTGCTCATAAATATGATTGATGGAAATCAACCTCTAAAATTCTATTGTGTTTGTACTGCTCTCTCTCTACTTCTGTTTCAACAAGACCACGAGCCATTTCACGAATTTCTGATGAAGCAAATTTTATTGGTACCTTTCACACTGTTTAGAAAAAAAAGAACCAACTAATTACTATCATAATGAGCACTAATTTAGTGAACGCTTTTGTGGTTAAAGTTTTTAGGTATCAGATTAAATTTTAAAACCAACTTAATTTTGTATAACATGTCCAGCAAAAAATACCAAACTTGAATATTTGATATGTAGTTGTTTTGGATTTTTTTAAAAAATGAAAACATGAAAAGTGTTTTATTTTTGGTTTGTATATTTGTTTTTCCAGCTCAAGGTGTCTTCTTGCTCTGACTCCCTATTATGGCACTCAATTATGTAGTGACATAATAAAAAATGTTGAATTTGTTTTGGTTTTTTTTTTCACCAGCACATTACTATCACCTCTTTTTACCTTTATCAGTTATCTGCACTATTTGAGGTGTCCGTATTATCAACAAGAAGGAATACTTGATTTTTTTTTTTTTAGTAATAACCAGTACAACTCAATATGGGGAGTTTATGGATTGAAGACTTTGCATGAAGTTTTATCCATGCTGTATTTATGTTTTGCGGGACAAGGATTTCAGAGTACGTCTAGGCCTGGCTGTACAGACTGAATGCCTGTAAGCAGGTAAAGCACAGCTTCCAGTTGAATTTCAACCCAAAGCTATCTGATTCATGTGCTCTGAGGTCATTGAGTAAGGTGAACCAAAGCGCAAAAGCAGTGGTTCATTTCAAAAGAGAAACCCGGGTCAGAACTAAAATACTAAAATCTTTGCAAAATCCAAGTCCCATGTCTACTGTAGTAAAGTTAAAATTGAGGGATGAAAAAAAGAGCCTTTTTCAGAAGGATTAATCTATATTTGGATGTCAACAACTGATGTCTGCATTTAAGCCAAACACTTAGACTATCTTTACAATCATTTCAAGAAACCACAACCTACAGAAAAGTCCTGTGTAATAACCTATCACAGATCTGATAAATCCCACCTTCCTGTTCCTGTTTCAACTCAACTGACTTTAAAGTTCAGATTAATAATCAACTTAACAGATGTTTACATTGGCCAGAGGACCTCAGAGAGTTTTCAAATTGTCCAGTTTGACAACTAAAAAAACTTTGGTATTCAGGAAAATTCTGCTCTCACAATAAAGTATATTTCCTATTTTAAGTTGTTATGAAGCTTAGTGAGAGCACGTATACATTAGTTTCCATTCTCACAATTAGACATCTTCTAAAGTCTGATGAACACAAGTGGTAAATTAAGATCACCTTTGCTCCTAACTTCTTGTCCAGTGAAAATACAAATTTGATTCAGATATCTCACAAGTCTCCTTTCTCTTGTCATAAGAGATATTGTGTCAGGCCATTAAATCAGTGAGGTTTAACATCCATTGAAATCTTGAAAGAGACTTTAATGTTACTTGTTGAAAAGAGACGGACATTTATTTTCATAAAATGTTAATTTAAGTAACATCTAGAAACATATTACAGTAAACTAAAGAAACACAGTTGTAAATTCAGAATTAAGACAAATAATTTTATTTATTAAATTACTGTATGAATAAAAAAATCTTGTTATAAATAAAAAAAACAGTTATTTGATTGTGAATATCAACTGAATAAATGAAAAATAATTAATTAGGAAAAATCAATCAGTTCTGCCTTTTATAGAATTGAGTGGTTTTAAATGAATTTAAGATTAAGATTACTGGGTGTCAGATTACTGTTTTACAGAACTTTATTCTCACTTATATAACAATAGTCTTTAATCACTCTCAACACACCTCTCAGTGGAAGGAGTAGTCCAGGCTACAAGTTTAACGCAATGTGTTCAGAAAACTAATTCAAGAATGCTGTGTTGGGATTGAAAAAGTTTTAAAACTGAGTTTTATGGGGAACTTCTCTACTTGTCTCATGTTGTGCTATTACATGAACTCAAAAAATTTCACATCTTCCTGAAAGCGGTCATCCACACAAGTACTCTAAACAACTTGTTTTCCTAGTTCAGTACATATCAAAATTAATCTGCAGGATTCCACAGATCTCAGCCAAAAGATATTGTGATCCTGCTGCCCCTTTACTACATGACACTCTTCTGGTGATAGGACTTACTGAGAAAATGGAGACTGGTGCTTAACCTCATGGAACTTTGAAGAGGTTGAATTTACAGTCATTGTTTTCCTGTTCAACATGTATTATGCTAAAGAACATGGCAGAATCAAAAAATGGAAAAATCATAAAATAAAAAGAAGATGGTCCAGAAGGAAGTCCAAATCAAAACTGAAAAATGCAGATGTCAGGGCAAAACATCTCTTGGCCCATTGTCACTGTGGTGCAGAAATTTTGTCTTTGTGCTTGCACTGTTATTTAGAACTAACAGAGGGACTAAGAAATACTCATCAATAAAAATCCTTATCTTGGTGATTAAGTAATAAGATCTGCTTCCTGAATGAAGAGTAGTCTCATTTCTGAAGAAAATAGGCCATGTGCCATAAAACTCTGGGCATTACTTTGGGGTTTAAAATTCCCTTTCCACAGACATGCCAAAGATAAAGAGTTTTTGTCATGCCTCAGTCAAACTTTCCTCTTATTTGCTTTTAACATACCAGATTCAGGACTGTGCCTGGTCCTAGCAGTCTTCTACACAAACAGGGTTTGCTCCATGCTGAGTTTCAGCTGTCTGGTACATTACACCAACTTGTAACTCTTTTCCATTTTTGAGACGAGAGCTGCTAATTGCCTTTCCTTTCTGGGTCTTACCAAGTAAATTTCTACCACTGTAGGTTATAATTCAGAATCTGACTCTTTGATATTTTACATTCTTTCAACACAAAATGTGGAACAGGATGGACACATTCTTCAACTCAATAGTACATGGAGGAATCAAGCATTTTATACAGACTCAGTAAGTACAACTGCCTTCCATGATGAGGCAGAACACATAGCGGATTAGGCAGCACTTATGCAGAGTAGAGGACTTCAGTCTTCTTAGGTGTCCTGAATAAGGCCATTCTTGAGCCAAATAGAGGGAAAAATATAATTACATCCTGAACATTCCCAGTAATAAGCTAAACTCTTGTTTACAGACTAGTTCAGAAATTTAAAATACTGACTTTCTCATGAGACACAGCTTGGTTTAAAATGAGTTATAAATGTGATATTGCCAATTAATCTTCCTAAGTAACAACATTTCTCCATTTCTTAATTCTCTGCCAAAGCAGTTGTAACATGGACTACCTGTACAGAAGTAATGCATACATAATGATATGAGCTCTGTTATTGACTGGTCTAAAAATGGATTGCTTTTCTTTTTTTCTCTGCTTCATTTCTTTTGTTGGCTTGAACATCATTCATACACAGATTTAAGAAAAAGTTATGACATATGGTTTTAAAAGATAAATTACTTTGCCTAGATAACAAGATAAATGTGGCAACTGGGTTTTTTAAAGCTGACAAAACTAAATATTTTGCATGTTTCCATGAAAGAAATTCCAGAAAACCAATCAACCAAACAAATAAAATCACTGCAAGAATATTTTAATTAACTCAATAATTAGAGTGGGTTGGATTTTGTTTGGGCTTTTTTTTTTCCTTTCTATGAGTCTTTGTATCTTGGGTCTTGATGGATTCTCTATTACAGATTATGTTTACAAGAAGTTTCAATGAAATTGAAAAAAATCAGAATGAATAATCTTCCATTCACACATAATCTTGAGACAGAGAATGACAAACAATGACTGAATTCATTTAAATAACGAATGAAGCAGTTCCCTTAAAAGAAAAAAAATCCTGTTTAGTTTCCCTTTTATTTGCAGAAACCATTAAAAAATGTCGAGTCCTTTATTAAAGATAATCATAATACAGTAATTATATAAATCACATTTTGATTTAAGGAAATCCAACTACTTCTTGTAATTTAAAAGTGGAATGAATATACTTCCAAAGAATACAAATGGCTTAATATTTCTCTCTGCTCTACAGTTAATTCAGCCCACTTCTGAATACAGATAACCCTTGCCTTGTCTTGACATTGCCCTCTTGCCCAGGGCCCCATGGTGGGAAAGTTCCTACCCATTTTCACATACAATGAGGCTGCTTATGGCTGTAAATATCTCAGCCAGGTGTTATTCAGCTGAAAAAGATATCTCCATGGTATTTTTCCTGATGCCACATGGATACTTATCCATGCTGCTTTCATCTGTGACTAACTGTTTGCAGCTTCAGCGAGGCACTGGAAGCAGCCTCGCTGGGAACATTTGGTGTCCTGACTCATGGGTGCTGGAACGAGCGAATAGCAAAAAGCTGATACATCCGGAAGAGCCTGAGGCTGAATTCTGAAATTCAATTTCCATTCCTTTGGACTACTAGAGAGCTAAATTGAGCGATGCAAAAATCACTAAAGACTCAAAAAAGACATCTAGATTCTTTTTTTTCCAGAGTAATCTTAAGTAGTCAAGAGAAGCTGTTAGTAGGAATACTCATAGAAAAAGGCTAATAATGATATTTAGATTTTTTTTTAACCTTTTTTTCTCCCATGCAGACTATAGAAAAGACTAAGTTCAACCTATATTCTGCTTGGGATCTTTTCTGTGACAGCAGAAATTTATCCAAGTACCATAAAATTGATGGGTAAGTATAGAGTAGCTACAATAAAAGTATTTTTCAAGAAAGCATGAGATTTTATCTTTTTGAACAAAATCACATGCCTAAAGAGTACTTCATCAAACATGAGCTCAGTCTTTTAAAAACAGTCTCCTTCTTAAGAGTACAACACACAGAAAAAAAAAAAAAAACAAAAACAAAAAAACAAAACACAAAAAAACCAAAAGCAACAAAGCAACAAAACAGAGGCTCCCAGAGCAACACTTACTGCTTTGGAAATGCCAAATTATGCAGGATATTTTATCAGAGAATCATATTTGAAGAAAACTTACTTTTAGGATTTTTAAAGAAAAGTTATTTAGGTGTTCATTTGCTGTCCCCTCACTTCTGATGCTTACATATTCCTGATAAAAATATGAGATATGTATTTTTCTTCTTTTATAACTCCCTCTGAATATAGAGTCAAATTCTTATTTTAGTTTAATAAGCTTAATACTCAAGTTTCTTGCTTTTCCCTTAACTTTTAGCCTAACATAACATCAGCAATTTCAATGTTGTTGGACCTGAACCACACATATGCACAAAATAGATCCAATACCTTTTGGCAGAAGTCACACCAGGTTTGCCACTTCCTTCAGAGTCTGAAGCTAGGCTTTTCCCTCACCTAATGAAATTAGCCAAACATTTCCTAATTCCAGTTTAATTTAGTAGTTCTTGATCAAAATCTGTGTGACCCTATCATTCTGCCCCACTAAATATTTCCTAACAAGGTTTGTCTCTGGGAAATATACTCAAAAAACAAAGCTTGAAATGAAGCCAGAATGATCTAATTTCAATGGATCTTTCAGATTTCAGCCACTAACTTTGGCTCCTAGCTAAAGATTTGTTCACATTTTTCACTAACCTACAAATTATTTGATTCACTCTTTAAGTTTATTCCATGTCCTGATTGAAGGCAAGCAAAAATAAGAGCTTTTCAAGGATCCACTTGGCCATTTTCCTGGGAAGCAGATTTGTAGCACTAGCTAACCCATTTTTCAACAGCATGAATTCTCACTGCCCTGATTATTATGTGCTCATTTGCACTAATTCAAAGTCAGTTCACAAAACTAACACAATCTAATTTGGTAACAATACCTATCCACCTATAAACCAAAAGAAATTATTAGACAATGTTCAGCTGTGTAGAGAGTCAGACTTGGAAATACCTTTCAAAAGCAAAAATTTTTACTTTAGAAAAAAATCTTTCTAAGAGGAATGACAAGGCTACCCTCGCCAAAACATGGTCTCTTGCATTCTCTGGGGAAAAATAATTATATCTCTGTGGCGCTGTTTTGCTCCCAAAGATATAAATCCTACTATTCTTATTGATTGAAAATGAGGAAAATTCCATTCTAAATTAAATTCTATCTTTCTAATTTACTTCTATCTGAATGCAGTCAAAGTTAATCCAATGAAATATAAAAAAACAATATTCTGGAAAAATGTGAGTAGCTGATAAAAGACATGAACTATTACATTCCACAAACTATTTGACACAAGCAGCTTTTTAAAACCAAGCAAACCAATATCACAACTTCACATAAGCAATTTGATATGATTCATCTTACCTAGCTTCATGAGACAACATCCAAAGAAGTCAGACAGATTCTTAGAGTCAACACTCTGTTGTATTTCCTCAGCAGCACCATGGACCCGTGTTGAGGAATGTTACTAGTGATATTCTGCTCACAGAGGCATCCCTAGCTAATCTCAGATGCCATTATCCTACACAGTAAGAAAAGTGATATTCTAAATGATACGTGCATATGCTTCCTATAGCTGTCCTTTTTTACTGCCTACCCTCAGCCACAAAAGCTGCTCCTGTGCAGCTGCCAGAGATTCAGTGTATTGTACTTCTATTAACTAACTCCACCAAGCAAGCTGAAAGTGGAATGATTTGAGGTATTGACTGCCCAACTTTCAATTATCATTATGGTTTAAAAAAAAGCCAGTGCTATTTTGAGTGCAGTTACAATAGCACGCCACCTGTGAATAGCTGGTTGGAACGGCATGACAAAGCCTCATTGGCTTCTATAAACTAAATTTTCACCCTCTAGCAATAACCTAAACTATTCAGACATGAAACTCACTTGTCCTTCACTGCTCTCTAAAGCTACATCTGTTCACCAGCTATTTCTTCAAGCATTTTTTCAGACACTTTCTCAAGAAGGTAAAACAGTTAGTGTCACATAGATACATACAGACAGATCTATTAACTGATATTGCTCTCAGGTGAAAGTGATTATCATGTTCTACACCATTTTGATGGGCCATTTCCATGATCATATTTCTCTGACATCTTTATTTATTTCTATGAACAGAGCATCCCATTACCATCATTAGTGCTTGTCTACAGCAGTGATCATTTTTGAAGCAAATCAAGAAGATGCTGATGGGTATTTTACTGACATCTGATGGGTGGCAATGCTTTCGAAGTTCTAACTCAGTGATACTTTAAATTCAGGATTCTGTCTCACAAAGACATATGTACTGTCTTGGTTTGTCTTTCCAGGAAGTACTCACTCTGCATAAAATTAAACACATATCACAGCTCTAGTAGATCTCTCCAGCTGAACACTTATCAGTTTGATATATTTTACCCTAGTACAGGTCCATCTCTTCTTATGCTTCCCTTGGTTAATGTGATTTCCCCAGATTTACTGAAAACGTTTTCCAGCAATAAAACCATGCAATTTCCCTGACTAGTATCATCCTTTGCCACTTCTGCTGTAACTTTAGTTTGTCCTTAGGAGGAGCTGCTGGGGTTGTTTAGCCAGAAAAAAGTAGGCTCAGGGGAGACCTTATTGCTCTCTACAGTCACCTGGAAGAAGGCTAGAGCCAGACTGGTGGGGAGATGGGGTCAGACTCTTCTTCCAGGTAACAAGAGACAGAACAAGAGGAAGTGGTCCAAAGTTAAAGCAGGAGAGGTTTAGATCAGACATTAAGAGAAATTATTCCATGGAAAGAGTTGTCAAGCACTGGAACAGACTGCTAAGGGAAGCAGTGGAATCACCATTCCTTGAAGTGTTCAGAAACCATGTACAGCACCTGAGGGCATGGTTTAGTGGTGAACATGGTGATAGTGCTGGGTTGGTGGTCGGACTTGATGATCTTAGGTTTTTTTCCAGCCTTAATGATTCTATGGTTCTAATTCATCCAGCTGTCCACACACATATTTCTTAGACCATGACAACATATTTAAGTCCTTTTGAAGACCATTATTAACCCACCTAAAGGTACTTTTATAGACAAGAAGCTAAATTCCTTCACAAATCTCATGACCTTTAGTAGCAATCTTATGGTGATTGTGTGTCTTGACTGCAGTTTTTGTTATTGCTTTAAGTATGATTTGAAGTAAACCTAAACTTTCCTTGAAATTGAATTATAAATTCTATCATTCCTTTTGTCTTTTTATACTGCAGTCATATAATATTCTGATTTAGAGACAGAAAAGTCAGTATAGATTTACAGAGTGCATTGATTTTTTTCTTTTTATTTATTTTCTTCTTTTTTATATTGTAACTGATTTTTTTCTTATTATATTATTTCTTTTATTTTTCTTCTTTTTATATATTGTAACTGATACAGTGGGCTGACATATCCTATTCTAATCTGTTCGCAAAATACATGCAACCTCTGTTCTCAGCTCAAGGCCAATCAAAGATAAAATAAGGAAATAACATCTCAGAAGTACAATTGAAACCTGCAGGCTTAAATCTGCCCTATGTCAGTCCACCTGTCTCATGAAGCAACATTAATGACAGCAAAGGGACCACAGGTGTTAAAAAAGAAAGGAGCAATAGCAGAGCAATTTCTGCCTTATCTCCCTGCCATGTTTAGCCAACAGCTGACTGCCCACTTTTGAGAAAACAGCAAACTGCAGATAAGGCAAACTTGAGTTCAGGTGCTTGTTCGCATCTGAGAAGTCATCTTAAGGGGGTCTTGATATTACTGTTGAATGAGATACTAAACCGAAACTTTTAACAAATTATCGGTTTTCAACTGTTGGAACGCGCATTGTTAGATTTCAGAGTTACTGAACAAGAAGTCATAAACATTCTTCTGAAACAAGTTAATAATTTCATATGATGTGTTCATAGACTTCAAATAACAGTATTTGTTTATGGTTGGTTCAGAGTCAAGCTTATCTTCAAAACCAGAGCACAATATTGTCTTTTATTTATTTAATTCTTACACAGAGAACTTTTTTGGAACACAATTTTTCTGAACAGTCTGCATTCTGCAATACTTTCCCAGAATCAGAAAAAAAAAAAAAATCCCATGGCTAATTCTTTTTCTCTTCTGAACTGAAGACTAGAGGTCTTATTTCACAGCTCATAAACAAAAGGATAACTTTCAAAGTTAGAGATTTAAGCACAGAAGGTTCAAGTTTTACATCAGTTCTGATATCACCTGATTTTTCTGTTCAAGGCTCACTCTAGCTTTTCTAAAATGTGGAGTTCATCTGTAGATCATTATAATATTTGATGCTGTTGTTACTAATTTTTTCAATTAATTGTACAGTGTTGCTCTGAAAGTTTCATAATGCAAACTACTTTTTTCAGCTACTTTTGTATTTATGTTGTTTCTTCACTTTCTATAAGTCCTATAATCACATAATGGTTTTTAAAGTGTGCAATTTACTGTATGTAGACAGAGGTTCACCCTGTTTAGCAGGAAATTTGCTTGATCTTGATAAAATTACTACAGCAAGTATAAAATTACATCTGATATTCAAGTTGCATCTGGGAGATATGAGGATTTTTTAAATTCTTTTTTTCAGCCTGACAGGAGATAAATACATCTTATATTTCTCCTAGATTTTCTTCTTCCTTTCCTTTTTCTCTATCCCTTCTCCATCACACCTGACCACAGCAAAGGTGTACCTGGAAGTGTAATAAGAAAACCACTTGAATAAGCACATAGAAACCTGTCAACAGGGACACAGACCCCTCTCTTGGTTCATCAGCTGTTGCCTTAGCCCTGCAATACCACCCCTATAAACCAACACTATGTGCTACAGTCCAATTTATGTTTTTTAAATCATTGCTTCATTCTTTCCTCTTCTAGCATGTCAACTCTTTTCATTTCTTATTCTTTTTCAGTTGAAGTATGTAGCTGCAGTGACCATTTTTCCAGTGGTTTCTACTGTAATTCCCCCTTATGCCACAATTATGCCTAATTAAGTCTTCAAATTCCATCTACCATATGCTGAACATCCATTTGATGGGACAAGGGATGATGTAAGGCTCAGTCAGCGACAGACCTTATTCACAAAAAGTCAGACAGAGACAAATGTTAGAAAAATAGATTAGATAGAAAAATAGCAAATATTTATTTTCTAATATTTAAAAAAATAACACAAAAACCACCTGGAGAAAACTTATTTATAAATACCACAACTGTGGTGTTTAGAACTTGAAACCTCCTGTTACTTCAGCATGCTGCAGAACACATTCTTCTGCCTCTCAGAGAGCTCTGCACAGTTCTCAGCCTGATCTTCCTGATCCTTACATTTGTGCTGCTAATCAGGCATGTTTCTTTTGTTTATCATTCATTCTCCTTAGCAACCAGAGTACAAGCAAAGGAAGGAAATCTAATATGGATATGTTCATTGAAGATTCCCTAAAAAAGATTAATGCTTTGCAGTATCAACTGCACTGAATTAAGGCTAGCTCTTGGCATTGCATTTTTCTTTCTGAGTGTCATGTCCTTAAGTCATGCTCTTTAGAGGCAATTTGGAGATAATTCTCACAGCAGAAAGAAAGGGGCAGGTACCCATTCTCTTTGTTACTGAGGAACACAAGAAAAGATAAACCTTACTAAAGCAAATAGCATCAAGTAAAAAAATAATACTAGCAAATTTTCACAGTCTAAATATTTTGGCTTACCTTGAGCTTCTGAGAGACACACTCCTTTTTATTTCAGAGGGTTAGATAAACTTGTAATCTACATTCCTTTCTTGTTTTGGATTTCAATCGAATAGTTGCAAGAGTCATGGATATAGCCATGGAAAGAGATGTATAGAGAATGAAAACAAAAAAGATCAAGTCCTGGACTCAAAAAGCTAGAATAAAGCCAATAAAATATGGTCTTATGATCACCAGGATCACTTTTAAGGATAACCTTAAGGAACTTTAGGGTAATCTCACTACACTTGCCTGGGTAAAAAAGGGCATGTAAGTGGAAGACCACAGGCTCATTACTTCAACTTTAACTTTTGTTTGACTTTCCCCATTCCATTGTTACTATTCAACTTTTAACTGTTCCTCTTCTATGAACAACTGCCTGGAGACAATTAGAGAGGTGTTGGTCTTTTTGTGCCCCACTTTTCTGTCTGTGACCACCAGATAAAAAGTAGGGAGGGGAGAGAAAGAGGAAAGAGAGGGGGTAAAAACACCTCTTAATGTGTCCTTCCATATTTCCATATGTTTGCTTAGTACTACAATGTGGTTAGAATAAGTAGTGTTGAACTGCTCTCAATACTGGCAAAGAACAAGCATATTCACACAGGCAATTAGATGATAGTAGCTGGTATCCTGCACATCTGTATTCTACTTGACATTGCACTAATTTACTCATTAGACCAAAGCCTAGAGAAACAGGTTTGCAGTCAAACTAGGCAGCAAGGACTCCTTGATAGTAAATAGTTGGCATTTTTCTTGAAAAAACCCTTGTACTGAAATTCCGACTGCTGCTAAAGATAAGCTTGTTTTTAAGTGTGGGTTAAAAGGAAATCACTGAGTAGTAGAGAAGTACAAATAATATTATGCAGAATAACACCATTTTCTAAGAAGGGGAACCATGTACATCTTAAGCAATTCAGTTCATTAAATTCCCTAATCCTTGCTTTTGCATGGAAAAAATAATTAGAGCTGACATTCCTTGGCACATAGCAAATGTAGTATTTTCACTCACAAAGTCTTGTTGCAAACAACAGCCCTACCTCTTTTAGCCATCTAAACCTGCAGAGTGTCTGTGGAAACCATCCAAAGGCACAGCAATCAAAAGCCTCCACTGTGTAGAGGGCTCTGATGCAGAGACATCCTGCAGAGGCACTTCACTTCTCAAACATATTTTGAAGTACCATATAGCTTTTTCCTAACACAAAATCAGGAGAAAATGCAATGGGAGATCAATAGCACATCTATAACTTGATGGATTCATAGTCCTACTTTTCTCAGAGCATAGAAATACCCTGATCTGCCATTCTTATGGCTAACTTGCTGTCCGAGTAACCAGGGGGAAATTCATCTCTTAATTTTAGCTATCTAGCCTAACCTCCCATCTTTCTTAGATATCTGTCACCTTAGGCTCCCTTCATACATTTATTTGCACTATCACAAATGCCCATATTAGAGGAAGATGGACGATTCTTTGGAAATGCTGTTTTATGCTCTGATAAACAGTGTTTAAACTAAGACTTTGAAGTCTAACTTCTAGACATTAAAGCTAGAACTGATGAATCTCTCCCTAATTAATGGAGAGAGTGCAGAAACTCCAGAGGGTGATTCAACCCATCTATTTTAAATGCGTATTTAGAGAAGAGAGGAAACCATTTCTCCCCATTAACTATGTAGGGAGCCAAGTTAACTTGCTTAACCAGACACTTAGCTTTCGGACAGCAAAAGTTGCTAAGACGAATTACAGCCCAAGTGTTCTGCAGCCCAAAAGGGGATTTCTTTCGATCCCTTCAAATCCTAGCAAAACCCCTCAAAAAGCTTGTTTATTCAGACTGTACAGAAGAGTCATGATTTAGCTCTCTGCCAGTGAAACAAATATAATTCAAGGATGCCTTTTTTCCCAGACAAGGGAAAACAACTCTAAGGTAAATATCACTTCTAAGGTCTACTAGGTTATCTTCAGCCCCTGGATCAATACATAGATGGAATACAATTGCAGAGGTCACATTGAAAAATTCCCTCTTCATAAAAAAATTTAGTATGGAAAAAAAGGTAACTTACACAATTCTTATCCAAGGGCACTACTTTAATGCACTTTCATGTTAGCAAATCTAATTCTCCTATGAGTGATCAGAATCAGAATCTTTGAAACACAAAGTACTGAAGGAAATAATTCGTTTTCAAATTCTCTTCAGAGCTGAAATTCCAAAGCGATTTAACTGACTTCACTTGTACAATATTTTATAGCACTTAAACCTTCCAAAGGGACACTGTGCTATTGTTTCTTTACATCAAGAAAAGAGAGGCAACTTTATGTTCTCATTAACTCAATAATGGCCAATTACCAGCCAAAAGCACCTTAAATACAAATTCAAGATGAAGAATATCATTAAACTCTAGGCAAAACTCTTCATTGTAATATAGAAAAGTCAATCTTTGAGAAGGGTCTTTTAACTTTTCCTGTCAGGGTGCATTTGGTCTCTCAAAAATAAAGATGATGTTTCGTTGTAGGGAAATTATTTTGCCTTTTTGAAGAAAACTGACTTGATAAAAAAATCCCTGGGAGGATAATTGAAACCTATGAAATTAATAGACACTCACTAACCCTCATAAAGCCTGAAATAAACACACTTGATCTCCTAGATCCAGGAAGTTCTAGGATACCATAATTGATCCCTGAATTAACAAAACAGAAAACAGGTTTCATGCATATAATATTTTTATTGAGTAAAGCCATCCATCCAGATTTTTATATAAGATTTTATTGTAAACGCCATTATATAAATATAGTATTACAAATATTACAGAGAGAAAATATCACATGGTAGTCATGTGACTAAACTTCCTGCAACAGCTAGTCAAGTTCTCACTTCAGAAGTATTTGAAATGTTTATATCATTGTTATTTTAATGCACCTTGAATTTTGATCTTTTATGAGGATTCTTAATCCAGACTCAGTTTTAATTTCCTCAAGTTTCACTGCAGCTTCTACATTTTAAAAGTTAAAATGTTCATGAAAACATGCAATCTTCTGTCTATTAAAAAAAAAAAAAGAGTGATAGGCATTTTTCTGAAACAGCTATTCCCTGGTTTCCTTCTGGACACAGGGAGCTCATTAATTATGCTTTTAATGCTAATTTTCTTGATTTAGTGGAAAAAAACCCCTTAGAAAAGTAGGTGTTATGCAGAGAGAACACTTATACTTTTCAAAAAGCTAGTTAATGCTTTTCTCTAATGCTCATTCAAAATGTCAATTTCAGCTTGATCATAATGCTGGCCACAAGAAAAACTATGAGTTACTGTTGCTTATTCTTGCTGATAATCTCAAGGAACTGAGTCAACTGCTGATGACTGCCAGCACATGGGAACATCTTGTACATGGAAACATCTTATAGCCATGGCAGACAGAGCAAAATGTATCCGGTTTTCTGGTGGGGAACCACATGGGATTATTTTAAGGCATTCGACTGCTTTCCGTTCATGAAGTGCTAAAGGGACATGCCCCAGAGTATGTTCCAGAAGGTCTCACCTGAAATGCTATGTCCACAGAATGTCACCTACAAGGAAGCAGCTAGTGCTGCACCTGTTTCAAAAGGCAGCAGCACGGAGAGTGCCTCCTCTCGGTGTGTGTGCTCTTTCACCCTTTCCATGGTGAGCTTCTGCAAGAGGAGACTAGTTCTGGCAAGCAATCAATTCTTCCCAGGGAGGTGACTAATAGAAGAAGAAAAAAAATCAGCCTATGTGGGAGACTTCTCTTGACTGAAATACTACCTAAAAAATATTGGGCTCAGGTTGCATATGACAGTCTTTTGGAAAACATCAGGGTGAAAGAGTCCATATTAATACAGCCTAACTAGGTAAATACTAAGTACCTTTTTCATTACAGAAAGGAAGAAAACAACATTGTACCTGTTCACAAAGTAATAGGTTCAGGTTTTGACCTTTAGTAAATCTTTGAAAAGCAATGTTTAAGGAATGATTTCTCCAAAGAGTTTTCTATTGTCACTATTTTACATGGTGAGTGCAGAACTTCTTTTAATATGCTGCTTAACCAGGAAAGAAAATCAAATGAATTTTTTATTATTATTATTTTAATACCTTTTCAGCTGCCCATCAATTGTCTTTTCCTAGCTAAACAGAAAGCATAAATACTTTATCACAAAATCCTTTGCCCCTGCATGTATGACATCCAAATAGAATGCAAAACCTGACATGATGTCAACTTGAAGTGAGTTGTTTACAAGCAGAAAATCCCTAGCACTAAGCCAGCTAAGCAGCTCAGGTTTATGTTAAAGGGATCTGCACACCACACGCTCTGAATTTCTCTTCTTCCACCTGGAAAACTCACCTCCTGTCAGTCTCTAGAGAGTATGTACTTTCTCATGTAAAGAGACATAGGCAGTGCACCTGGCTACTGCATCAGCAACACCTCTAGATAAACCCCTTGTAGTGAAAACAATTATTTCTTATAGACTACCTTCACTGTTTCTGTTGTGTACTTGGGGCAAAAAATAATCTCCACAAAAATTTTCATTTTACTGATACAAAGGAATACCTTATTCTTTATGGCAGCTGTACAAAGATTTTACAGAAGTATCTAGAATGATCACTAGCAAACATCAAAAAATTTGAAAAAACATTTCAGACTCAGAAAGGACTGCATTTTTTCATACCAAGTATACTGAACTGTCTTAGTATTGAAAAGCATTTCTTTCTGTGTTAATTTCTTTTCATGCGATAGAAATCAGATCCTACTCTGTGTCTTAACTCAGTGTGCGAATGCTTAGCATCTCTGAAAGCCAGGTCATTCCTCTTAATATCCTTTAGACACTGTTTTCTGAGACTGTCCTCCTAAGTAATTCCTACTGGAATGTTTATGAGAGTAGAACAGAGAAGGGACTCTATTTCTATCATTGTAAAACTTCCCTGGAGAAACTGAAATGCAGCCTGTATCCACTGAGTATATTTTGATATTTGTAATATGCCCTGGTGTATGCTGGAAGACCCAGAAGAAGCTATTACTGAGGCAAAAGTTCCTCTGGGTCTTTTGCTGCATATATATAGCTTTGGTAAAGTTTCAAACCTTGTAGCTTTTAATGGTTTAAAACATTCCCTGGAGGGCATATATTGATGTAGGTATACTCAGGTGGGAATGGCTTCAAACAGGCTAGCTGTTCCACTGTTCCTCTGTCCTAAGTCCAAAATCATTAATATGATAGGTAGGAGAGTTTGAACAGTTACTCCACACTTTCTGTGACATAAAAGCACCTTTCTTTACTCAGAGGAGTTGGGGATTGTGTAGCATCAGAGTTTTGTATGAGGTGAAAACAATGTCAAGACATATATGATCAAAAATAATTCAGCAGATGTGATGAGAGATTTTTTTAATCAAAATACTTTTAGAATTATTATTATTGTTACTAGTCATTAAAAAAAGTTCTCAACAAAATCTAATTGGGAATTTCAAAGTACATAGAAAAACGCCAAATAGTTTGGAACGCAGAGCAATTTATTGCTACATATTTCTCCTCTAAAGCCTTTTAGCTACCACTCGATGTTACTCCCACTGCTTCACTATGTTCAAGTGCCTTTGAATATCTTCAAGCTGTGGAGGACACCAAACATAACACCAGAAAATTCTCTGCCTCTTAACTGAGTTCTCCAGCTACCAGGCAATTATACAAATAGTGGAGAATGGCATCCCCAAGCCTGCTGGGTTTTTGGAGGAGAGAGTTTTTTAAAAAACCCAAACTTGCTTGTTTCTCTGAATGAATGGGTACAGAACCCATGCATATTACAATGGTTTTATAAAGCAACACCTGAGAAAATGAGGCATGTGTGAGCATAGATGCTGCAATGCATACAGGGAGAAAGATTTGGAAAACAAGTACTTAGAAACAGTATATCAGTAAGAATTCCCAGGATGTCCTAGATTTTTCATCAGAATGTAAGTTTACCTTGTTATTCCCTTTCCAGCTATGACGCAATTGCATGACCCAGCACACTAGCTCCAGTTCTGCACCCATCTTTGAGAAAAACGTTACTCTCCTTTCCAAGGGGTGCAGAGCTAAAAATATAATAGATAAATTACATTTCAACCCAATCAGATCTTTGAACATGGAAGCTTCAAGTTACTTTTGGGAGTGCAAGAGTCGTGGATTTTCCAGTGCATCTTGCAGTGGTGTATAAGTGCCTACGGCGTATAAGATGCATTAACAGGTACATCTGTCCCTCAGGAAAAGGGAAGTGGGATGGTCAAATGAGATTATATGTAATAACTAGATACAAAAAATATGACCAATAGAGACCAAGACTCCCCTCCCAACAAGTTAAAGGGGAAAATAAACAAGGTAAGTATATAGAAGAGAAAGCATATTATTTTTTACATCACTTTTTTGACTCATAACACCAAGGATAAACCAGAGTTTCCAAATAAAGAAAAGGAACTTTTGATGACTGAAGTATCGAAAGAGGAATTCTAGAATGGATCAATAAATGAAAGATCAATGTATCTCAAGAATGGGATACTGTTTATTCAAGACTTCTAAAGCAATTTAAGATTAATTGAAAGAAATCCACAATTATGCAGTTTCCCATAAGACTGAACCACATAAGACAGCAGCGATCTTCATGTAACTCCTGAGAGAAACCGAGAAAGAATTCAGCTTCACACACATATTTCTGCAGAAGTAATTGAGGAGTCAATTAAAAGCAAAAAGTGTTAAATATGTGCATAAAAGTTAGAAGCCTTAATGCCCTGTATATGTCTTTAACCTACTAGTATTTTTTTGGCATGTTAATAAATAGCAGATACAAGTTTTCTGGACTTCTGAAAAGCCTTTGAGAATGCTTCTTACAACAGGTTCTTAGAGAAACTAAGTAATCACAGGATGAGAAGTAAAGCATTGTCATTGACTAGAAATCAACTACAAAAGAACACAGAAGCAGAATACATTTATTAGTGGTCACTGCTCCATGTGGCTAAAGGTTAACAGCAGGGTGCCCTCAGGTTCTTTACAAAGGATGAAAGTGTTTAACCTATTTGTTAATCATCTGGAAATGGGACTAACAATGAGATAGAAATGTTTACAACAGACACAACAAGTCTTAGATTAATTAAGGCCAAAACAGGCCAAGGAGCTTTTAGGTTGTTTAAAAGAGCTCAGTGAAAGGGGAAACAGTGGCAGATGGATTACAGCTCTGCCAAGCCTAATAGAAGCACAGGGGAAAGAACCATATGAAATACTTCATCTAGAATTAAAAACCCGATATGACCACTGAAGGGGGGAAAGAACCTCTTGATATGCACAGATCAATGAAAATACTTCTCTGGCACTAATCACAATCTAAAATAAAGATATTGTTGAGAAAGAGAAGAAAACGGGAAGAGTATTAGCATAAAGGATACAAAGGCTGAGATTTATTTTTTTAGGGGTGAAGACTGGCACCTTTAAATGAAGAGGTTAAAAAGACATTATGAGTAAGTAAATTTAATTCACGACTTAAATAAGATATATAATTACTTAACTCTCTTCCTAGGACAACTAAAGAATTCAGCAAAACTGAAAACAGCATATTTAAAACAGAACAATTGTTTTCCATTATTATTTAAATCAAAGATGTAGAACTCTACATTTGATGTTGCCAAGATGAAAGGTAACACCATTTTAACAAAGGACTTTTTGATTTTTCTGTGGATTCATGCATAAAAGTTCCTCACAGTACTCTGTTCAGTACAGCAAGCTGGAATCAAACCAACACAAACAACAAATGAAAAGTCCAACTACCTCTACAGTTATCATCTTCTATTTCATGGGCACATAGCTTATTCTTATCCTGACTTCTATACATCATAAAGCATTCTTTTCAGCGGCAGGTATTCAGTCATGGATACTCATATTTTATTCCCCCTTCTGGAGAATTGTACTTCTTAGTCTAGAATGTTACTGCATCAAAGACCCACAGTCAAACTTATCAGGAGAGGTTTGTTTGGCTTAAGAAGGTGAAAAGAGAAAAGGCTGGGTAGTGATGAGCAATAAAGGGAAAAGGATAGCTATATTCTAAAAGAAATTTTCAGTTGACATCTTTACCACTGCTGGGCACAAGTTGGAAATGTATTTAGAACAACCCTTGCTGCATCAAACCAGGAAGTGCAGTCTGTACCAGTGTCCTTTAGATAATTAAAGCAACAGTAATGTGGGAAACTGTCTAACAGGAACAGCTGCTAATAGCAAAATCTTAATGAATGAGACTTGATACAGCATCCTTTTTGCCAAGAATCACAGGTAACACCCACATTGTAATGTGTTAGAGATGCAGGAAACTCTTGCATTACAGCAGAAGTACAGACATTCTCATTCAATATACAAATAAAATCCTTCTGTGTCAAACAAGAAACTGCACTTACATGCCTATCAGTCAGTAGCCATTGATACAGCCCAAAAACTGCATGTGAAAGGAGAGAATAGGCAACAGATCCCTCTGCTAGTATTTCAATACATTCAAAATTATATTTTCCTGAGTTTGATTACTAGTTTAGTCATACCCCTTCAATATAATCCTTATAAATAAATCATCTCCTTCTACCCTAGTCTCCACTTCAATCTAACAGTTTGACACTAGATATATTAAAAAAAAAAATTAGAGGAGCTACACAAAAAAAATCAGTAAGAACTGTAGGAACAGAAATCTTTACTCAATTACTAGAAAGAACCAACAGATTTAACACATGAAACAGCAAGAACCAGATTTTGATGACATTTTGGTGGAGTTGCTACACATTTAGAGAATATTAAGATTTTGAACACCCTTCTAAGTACTTTTGAAAGTAGAATTTATCTCTAACAGTAAGATTTAATGTATGAAAATAAGCTAATAGAAAAGAACATGAGAAAAGAATATTTTATTGAATCACAAGCATTATAAATTGAGTACTGTCCTAATATGAATTAAGAAGAAATTTCACAAACTAGCAAACAATTTTCTGGTCTGGTGTAAAATTCATTTTACCTTCCAAGCTTATTCCCAGAGCAGACCACAGAGCAGTGTAGTATGTCAATTCCTACAGCCTGCTTGCCAAAAAACACACTCAGTTTTCTGTTATTCTTCAATATCATCTCCTTCAGGCTTCAGGGTGAAGCAACACGAGTATAACCTGAGATACATTTGACTGAAGTCTTACATGAATATGTTTTCTGTCTACTCTTATATTGACCTTAGCTAAACATCTGCAGTTTTGGCTGTCTGCCACTCTGACTGCTTTTCCTGCTGGCTGGGCAATGTCTTGTCTCAGCTGCCTGGTCTCCCTTGCAGTTCCTGGTCAGGTCAGTAACATCTGGTGGTGCAGAAAGTGCTGATCACCTGGCAATTATTCCCCTCATGTTTTGATCGATCACACACACTGATACTATTTCAGTCAATTTTTTCTTTATCCATTTTTGCTAGATCAGTATATCACTTTTCTTGCCTCCTTTTATCCCTACTCAGGTTTCAAGCTAGGAAAAAGGTAAGAGAGCTTCCTGATGGTTACCAAAGGCTAAAGACATTAAAAACCCCACAGATCATCAGGGGCATTGTTACTATTAGAATATGACCTCTAGAAGAACCAATTTTCTTCCTACAAGTCCATTAAATTTACTCAATACATGGCAGGAATTGTCAGGGTTCAAAAACAATTACCTGTAATTACTGGGCATATTGCAATAAAAATACCTAAATAATAAAAATGAAAGGTAGTAGTTCCCTGTATACTAACAGCAAGTACTCTATCAGCAGAGAATTATTCTTCCAGTGTCCTGTTTTCTTATGAACTGCACAGAACTTTCTAATAATTCAAAGAAAAAAGGTTTACTCTGTGAAGAAAAATAATATCAATTCATAACACGTTTGTCTTTTATGCTGAAGAAATCCAAAGAAAATTAAGTATATAGAAATTGAAATAATTAAAAAAGAAAATCAGCTACCTAAGCTTTCCTGCATAACTAATTGTCAGTTCAGTGGCTACCTAAAATCTAGCCTGAACACTGCATCAGTCTTTTTTTCTAATTTCAGCAGGAAACAAGAAAATACATTAGAACATAGTGAGGGCAGTATTATATGAAGACAGGACAGACTAGTTGCAGTGCTGCCAATTTCCTTCACAAAAATTTTTCCTTTTCATGATTATTTAGAAATTTTTGCACTGTTCTTAAACTAAAAACTCTAGAATTGCCATAAAGAGGCTCTGACAGTTCTGTTCAGCCTTACATCATGTGTGTTGGGATGGTGCTGTGAAATCCACCATAAGGACAGAGGCAGACCCAAAATGCAGCAGAGCTGCAGTGGTTCTGCTGCACAGAGGCTTGGCAGATGAAGGGAAAGCATAGAACAAAAATCTGCATCACCTTCATAGGAATGCCAACAGAAGATAAAAGAAAAAAAAGCCTAAAAAGGTTAATGCATTATCCCTGCTGCCATGACTATATAGAGTCAGGTGCAGTGAATCATTTCAGCAATTTGGCTTAGGGCCTTGAGATGCAGTCCTAAAGAAATTGCTGGGATACTTTAGGAATTCTCTCCAGGTTGAATTTCAGCCCCTTTAACTATAACTGTTAGTTAGTATACTAACAAGGAATGTGGCCCTGTAGAGACACTCTGTAAACTGAAACTGTGCCAAGAGCCTGGTACCCCCATTACACGTATTTCATCAGTCTTACTTTGGGCTAGCCCTAGTCCTTTTTAGGGACTGCACATCCTTTATTACCTGCAGATTATTAGAGGTTCACTTCTTGGACACCTGTGTGCCTTTGCTTTCAGCAGACAGCAATCCAGTTTGTGTGGTGAATCAAGGGGCAGTAAGAGTGGCCGTGGGAGTGAGTGGGAAGTTTCAAAAACACACCCCAGACCTGAAATGAAATGCTGATGGAGACAGCCTGAGGGCAGCTGCCTGTACACAGCTAAGGCACATGTGATTTGTGCTGCCCAGTGTGCACAGACTCTGTCAGAAATAAATAGTTGTCTTTAAACTCAATTAAGACACAGTCAAGAACATAGTGTAAAGCAGGACCAGCCCTTTGAGAAATATGAGAGTTGCATGTCATGGTGCACCTGCATGCTATGGGCCCCTGCACTCCTGAATTACTGTAATATTTGAGTTCCCCAGTAGTGCCTTTACTTGCAGGGAAAAAAGTCTCTAAAGGGTTTCAGGTCTTTTGCTTCTCTTTTGAACATGATAAAATCATTTCAAACATCTCTGTAATCATATATAATTTACCCTTTACTCAGGAATATAGTTTTAGGTGAACTTTCCCCCCCAAAAAAAGCTTACTGATATTCACAGCTATCACATTCCTTCCTATGAACTACTGATCTTCCCTACCAGTTAAGATTTTGGTAAAACTCTGAGATGCAAATATTTTTCGCAAGCTGCAAAACATATTTCCTTCTCCTGCAGATCTAAACAACTATGAAAGAAGAAAAAGATCTCTTCCATCCCGAACTTCTATTTGCTCTTTTCAAATCAGATCTATATTAAAAACTATTGAGCATAAAACCCCCAAAAAAACTTTAAATATTTACTTCATACCATCATTTAAAGAACAGTTTTTCTGTAGCAATAAGAAAGAAACAAAACACCAGAAACTAAAAAAATGTTTTAAAGAAATATTTGGGAAGTCACTGGAATTCATGCTTATATTGAACAAGCTAACATCATTCTGCCTTTTTCAGAAAAAATATAAAAATCACATTATACAACAGCAATAAAAACTTGATCTCACAGATTATCACAGTGATCAAAATATGATGGTCTTAAGAAATACCTCACTCATAAGTACAATAATAAACTTTCTTGTAATGTGCAAATAGAGCATCAGAAACAAAAATAATCTAAAGTATTCCACAGAGGGTCTCCACAAATGCATTGTGAAGACCAATTTAAGACAGGAGTAGTGGGCATCCCAACAATAGATGCATGTGTATTCTACTTTTACTGTGGAACCTTTCTGAAGTATTGATGAAAGAAAAAAAAAATACCCCAAGTAATTTACACTTCCACACAGAAAACAAACAAATTCTGAAAAAAAACCCTTTTAGAAATAATTGTTACATTTTCCTGTACTTCTTAATCTTCCATAATTCATTGCTTTTCAGATTTCCGTAAGACTCTACTGCAGGAATGTCCTAGCCTCTCTAGAAAGCTTAATCCTACATCAATAATTTCTTTATTCCCCTTCCTTTAAGACATATGTACACATACATATATACACAAACATACGTGTGTATCAAACCTGTAATTTTTATTTAAGATGTGTCATTGTTAAAATTACTACCTATTTTACAAGTGTTGAAGTGTACCACAGAGCAAAACTTCCATTGCCTGATCAGTTTCTTAACTTGCACTTAAATTTTAGCTGTATTTATGCCAGCATAAATACAGAGTGTCTTTGCACCAATCAAAGCATCTTCTCTGGATTTAAACTAGCAATACTATTGATCATCATCTCTACTTTTAACACCGGTGGATGACCTATACTCTTGGCTGGAAAAGACAAATAATTTTGCTTTGTTTTCTTCAAGGTTTTCCTCTCCCTGGATAGCTGACCAACTTAAGCTCATAATATTTTTCTACAGCAGTGCCTGAAAAATCAATAGAATAAGAGAACACAATCAAGACCAAGTATAACAACAAAGAAAAGGAAAAAAACCCCATCAATCCCACAACAATAACAAATTAGTAATGTCAGTCAAAGACAGGAAAATGAGCATTTAAAGCACTCTGAATATTGTTTTTTGTAGCAAGGTTTGTAAAGCAAATCTGCTAAAGTCAAACTATCCTTCTGAATTCATATATTTGAGCTTTAAACGTATCATGTTCCTTCTCTCAGAACAGCATTATGTTCAAGTAAAGACATTTATTTCAATGGAGTTAGTCCTGGTTTATGTCATTGTGGATTGCTGACTAAAGTAAATTGACCTATATTTTCAAATGAAAATAAAATAATAATTTAAATTAATATCTGTCATACAGAGATTGGGTTGCCGTACATTTACTCTGTTCTGATCCTACGAATTAATCTCAGTACCTAGATTTTAAAAACCTGTTGTTACATCAATGATTTGATTTCATTAATATAGTGAGGTTGCAACAACAAAAAAGGTGCATTTATAAGATTCAGCTTTAACAATTATGACATTTAAATAGAGACAAAAGAAACCATAATGCACTTCTAACTGAATTGAAATATAAAATAGGAAGCTTCATTTCCTGAACTCCAGTGTTATACTGTATCTTGTTAGCTAAACTCAGCTTATAATAGGGGCCATTTCCCCAAGGATTGTTACATCAGAAAGCATAAATTAAAAAAAAAAAAAAATACAAAAAATTGTTTCTGCTTTCAACATAATTTGGGTAATATTTCAAGTGTACCTTGTTAAAAAAAATCCTTCATAATACTGGTCCAAGTTCTGTCAGGTTCTCTGTAGAAATATTACACCAAGACCTTAACTCCAGAGCAGAACAGGAGTGGAAACGAACATCTCTCATCTCTGAATGCATGAAGAATTTTAAAAGCCATCCTAGGGGACCTTGGCTATGTTTTTGACTTGCTTCCTGTTTTTAAGTGCAGAACCTCAAGCCAGTGAATCTAATCCTCATATACCCTCAACCCTGGCCCTGCTCCAGGGGAGAGCTTCTAAGTTCCAGGCAGGTGGCCTGTGCTGGGGTATCCCCACACACAGGATACTGTGAGCTTCTCATACTTGTTCCCTCCTGCAAAAAAAACTTGCTTGTAATAAAAACTGCCCAGTCTCTCATTAAAGCACTGTACCAGAATAATTACAGCTTGAACATAGTGTGAAAGGAAAAACGTGAAAGATGGGCCTATACCTCTAGAGGTATAAAATTTCCAATATCCCAAAATAGATGCTTTTGGAATACTTTACTAAATAATAAAAAAGGCTCGTAAATGAGGTTCTGATGACGTGGATCTTTTTCCACTGATTACACTGATTTCCTGGCTTTGACACAGCTAGAATCAGTACAGACACATACACTGGGAAACCACCAGAAACTTGCTTAAGGAGTTTACTAACAGTGAGTATTTTAAATAGATTTTAAAGTAATACTTCTCTTCAAACCCTTCAGAGATTTTAATCTTTACCAAAGCATAGATTTTGGATTCCTTGTATATGTTTTTATTATAAAGATTACTATTGACATGCATATTCTTATTGACATTGTTTTGATAATACATGCTGAAACTTATGGTTCCCTCATATTTAAAAAAAATTTACTTTTGAAGAATGATGTGCTATACCAGATATCACCAGTCAGTTGCATAGTAGGTTGCAAATATATATGAAGGCAATGTTAAGAGTATTAATAGAAAATTTTCATGTAATTTTTGTGGGTATATTTTTTGAATACATATACTTGTATTATTTAGTCTCAATATAAATGGCCTAAAAACAAATTGGACTTTTCATTTGCCATTTTGTTGTTTGTTCTACAAGCCAGGTTTTATTTTAAAGAACATCTGGTTTTTCAATCCAGTGTGTGTGTATACAGATACAAAAATTTGTCTCAGCAGAGATGATTTTAGTGCCTTTGAAAATGTAACTTTAACAGTGAAAAAAATACCCCTTTAAATGAAATTATACTAATAAAATATATTTTCTTGATGCATGAGCACAACAAATCAGCTAATATGAGTTAAGAATATACTTTCCACACTAGCAAAAGCTCTTCTGTCTGGTATACTGTTACATCAATAATTTTTTATATTTATCGTCTTACATTTAGTTGTCTATTACTACACACAGAGGTCTCTGAGATATGTAATTAACTTACTATAGATTTTAAGGTATTTAAGATTTGCTCAAGCTGTCCCTTGAAATTCAAGTATTTATATAAATAAATGCATCTCATACAAAATTCATTTTGTAAGAAGAGCCAGTAAGTGTAAGTCCCTAAATACAGAAAGTAAGTTAACCAATGCAGAGCAATGATCAGCAAATCACCAATCAGCAAACTCTGGAAACTCTCTTATTCTCCTAAAAGAATGAATAAAATGAGAAAATTATTTTTACTAAGTACCTTATCTTTTTCCCATCTGCCTAATAAAGAATGCCCTCTGATTCTGGATTGCTAATACTTTTTAAATGCAATAAAGATACTTCATTACGATGCTTAACAGAGATGAAGTCTGTTGACAGGCCCAAGATACCATTTACATAAGTGTTCAGGCAAATTGAAGGCAACATCTAATCTAACATGCAGAGGATCAACAAGAATTAAACATGTATTTAAAAAGCACTCTAGATATCACACTTCCTCCATGGAAAATATCTTCTAAAAGCTGCAATTTATTGCGTATTCCAAAATGCAAACATAATACAATTTATTTTTTCCCCTTTTAAAAAAAATCATCATGGATACATTTGAAAATATAATGCATTAATAATAAAACTACCTAAATCACAACATTTCAAAAATCATAAAAATACCACTATCATACACTAAAAGTGAAAATTTGGGCCTTTTTTTAAATTTGTGATCTGTCCGGTACCATTTTCTTCTAATTTCACTGAAGTGATTTAAAACATCCAGAATGACTTTCAAGCTCTTGAAAACTTCTGAAAATCTAAACTGAAACATATTGTTTGCTGGTAACTTCAGATCATCTTTACTATTGTTTTTAATCATGAGGTTTTCTTCTAAAGAAAATATCCGCATCTGAATCAGCTCTCAGAATCAATTTATATTAAAGGTAATCATTTCCATAGGTCTCTCAAAGACACTTCCAAGGACCAAAATATTCATATGTACCTTCTGAAGTTTGTCACTTCAGAATTTAGCATCACCATTTATCCCAGCAATTTTGTTGCATTCAATCAGTGCTTCAAAGGGTCATACTAGATTGTTCCATAAAGGCTTTAGGCCATGCTTATATCAAACACAGCTTTCAACACATGTCTGTCAGTTTTGATGAAGGAGAGGAGTTAAATTGAAGGGTGGGAGAGTATCAAGTGTTGATCAGCTTCACTTCAGAGGCACTTACATCATGCCCTATTCTTTTTGTCATTATGGACTGGGAGCTAGTGGGATATAGCTCTTCAGTGTGCATGTTCTAAAGGAGAAATTCACATATTTCATATACCTACCCTGTTTGCAAACAAGGTCAACTCACAAATCTAAAAATAAATCTGGTGTCTATTTTTTTAACATGTCTCTAAATTAATCAAATCTCTTTACAAGCCAGAATATGTCTCCAGTGCCTCACTACATTTGTTTTCATCTAACTGATTGATGCTGTAAAGGAAATCAAGCTCACACACATTCTCACTTAGAGATGTTTGCTCTACAGTTCTGACAAGAGAAAAGTACAGTGAAATGTACATAGAAAAGTACAGTATGCTTACTGTAGCGAAGTGGCATAAATGTGTTTCTTGAGTGAGGGAGTTTGGGTAGTCCTGGAAGTTTCCTCTGATTTAGACTAAGGGAAGACATTCTCATACATAGACACTCCATGCCAC
>VZUI01046860.1:0-94618 GCA_013401135.1 Cettia cetti
AGGAAGGAGTGCTGGGAGGAAGGAGGGCAGGAAGGAAGGAGTGCTGGGAGGAAGGGGCGGGCGCGGCGCGGCGGCAACATGGTGAACACCAGGCGGGCGGCGGCGGCGCGGCGCCGGGAGCAGGGGGCGCGGGCAGGCAGCGGCAGCAGCCCCGGCGATCCCGAAGCCGATCCTGCCGGTGCGGCGGAGGTGAGCGGAGCCGGGCGGGCGGGGGGCGGGCAGCGGGCGGGCGGTGCAGCCTCCGCGGAGCCCGGACCGGCCGTGTCTGTGCGCCCGCCCGCCGTGCCCGTGCCGCAGCCGGGCCTGCGGGAGGGCAGCAGCCGGCGGAGATCCTAAAGGTAGGCTTCTTTCCCTTTGCCTGACAGATGTTTTAGCATTTCTCTGTCACTTAAAATAATACTTAGCAGATCATACCTGGTTTTGCCATTGCTGAGAGGCTAGTTTGTTCGTAGACCTAAAATTGATTTTGGACACCATTTTGGGGTGCGTTTTGAGAGTTGATAGTATTTGGGGGCTTATAGTTGAAGAAGTCTCTGAATATTTCTGAACATTTTTTCTGGATTTGCTTCCCCTGACAACTTGACAGAACTTTTTAGAATCAGGAGATATTTGTTTATATTTCTTAAAGGATATGTCAGTTTCTTCTACCCTGACCCAAAATACAGTAGAGAGATAAGCAAGAGACGGTTTGTCAAGACTTCTCCCGCGTAGATAGGGCCACACAGAGAAATTTAATATATTGTCAGTTTAAGTAGATTTGTTTTAAAAGATTCTTAGTTATTTTTGTAGCATTCTTTTTATGTAGCTATTTTATCTTTCAACGCCATTCTTTATTTTACTCCTTTTTAGGTGGGATCTGCTGAAATTAGTACTCCTGTGACTAGGAGGATCACTAGAAGAGCTAAATCAGTTCATAAGCCAGAGGTGATTCAGGAGTGTCAGCTTGAAGAGTTGGAACATGCAGAAATGAAATCGGCTGTCAGTGATAGCCAAGAGATGCAGATCACTGGAAATGAGAACACAGCTGTTCAGTCAGCACAAGCAGTTGCTGAACCACAAGTAGATGGTGATGTGTCAGAAGCAGAATCAAACTGCTCTTCTGTGTCTGGTCTCCAGACACCTTTGTTTGTAAGAATAACGCGAAGGAGACAAATTGTAATTCCTTATCAACCAGATTCTGCTGACAAAAAAAGACACGACAATACAGCTTTCGTAAATAAGTTAAGTAGGATTCTGGATGAAGATGATGTCTCTGAAGCTGAGTCTTGTTCCTCTGCTGTTTCTGGTGTCCAGAGGCTTAATGTTCCCACAAGTACAAGGAGCAGACAAAGTAAAAAGAAATTGCAGCCACGCAGAGTTCATGAAGCCCAGAGTGAAGATACTTCTGATGCAGAATCATGTTGCCTAATTTCTCATGTGGAACCATCTGACACTCCCAAACGAATTACTAGGAGTATGCAAATGAAATCACAAGCAGAAAATACTAAGCAGAGTGAGAAAAATAGATTTGTTTCAGAAGATGAGAATTTAATTGAGGGAAGTATTAAATCTGAGCCCATAATAATTTCTGATTCTAGACCTACTGAAGAACTTGTCAGTGACACAGAAGATGGTTCCACACTCACTGACGATAATAAAGAACTCATTTCACCTAAAAGCAAATGTGCTTCCAAATGTGATAATGCAACCCGGAGTGAAGACACAAAGGAAGAGATTTTAAATGATGTGACATCCAGTCTTACAAAAACAAAACAAAGAGGCACTAAATCTCCTGTGAAAAAAACAAAAAAAATTACACAGTCTGTTGAGATAGACCATTCAGAAGCAACATGTGGCCAGATACAAGATCACAGTAAAATACTTGAAAGGGAAGGGAAATTGGAATGTGTGGCTGTTTCTTTGACTGACTGCATGAGTCCCAAACAATTTCTAGAGTCTGTAGGACAAGTAACACCAAATGAAAGTGAAAACATTCCAGAGTGTGAAAGAGCAGATGCTGAGGCAGATGCACAGCAGTCTTTCTTGTGTGATGATAAATTAAAGAAGAGTGAGCAAATTAGTGCAGTGAGCAGCCCATCAGAGGACATGGCTGTTGCACAGACAGCTGAAAGTAGTGGTAAAAGCAAGATGCTCAAAATTGGTGCAGACAGTGGTGACAACCATACAGAAGAATGTGAGGTATCCCACAGCAGTGAAAAACCAAGCAGTGATAATTACTCTGTTGCATTGTTTCTGAGCAGTAGTGACAGTGATGACTCTGAAGATAGTGATGTGGCAGACCTAGATACAGTTGATGAGAACCTGTGTTGTAAAAAGTCAGATGAGAGAACTCCTTCCCTCAAAAAATCTTTAAAAAGCGGTTCACTTCATGTTGATGGTCTTTTTGTAATTGATACTGAGCCTGGCATGAGTTCCAGCCAGAAGTATTATCTGGATGATGTAGGCCAAGACAGTGATGCTGAAAGTAAGCTTGAAGGAGGTGAAAAAGATAAAGACTCAGACTTGGAAGAGGATGAAGAGGAATTGATAGATGAAGATGAAAAAGATGAAGATGATGATCTGTTGAAAAATAAGGTTGACATGTAAGTATCTTGCCTGGAATAGCTAAAGAGTCTGCATTTCATTTAAGCATATGCACACTAGAATATGCACAGTAAGTGCAGAATAAATAAGGGATTAGTCTCATCATGTCATGTTGCTGCAGAAAATGGTGTTGCACATATTATAAAATATGAATATGGTTCTTAAATTTAGGGTTTGGGATTTTTTTCAGTTTTGAATATAGTAGGAGCAGAACTCTGAAAATCTTCTTGGCATTTGGAGGCCTTGTATGTGTTCAGCTTAAAAAACAATGTGAAACTGTATTAGAGGGCTGACTGAATTGATTATTCAGGTCACAGTTTTGTTAATTTTTTTTCTGGTTGGAATGTAGATAACAAAAGGTCCAGTAAATTCCTTACACATTGTCTAATTAGAGCATCCTTTTTAAACAGTTGCATATAGTTTTATGTGTCAGTTCTTGCTGTGCTGTGTGTGGTGATGCTTCAGGTGAAACCTAGCATGGAATCAGAATAATTTAGGTGGAGTGATACTTCTTGAATTCTTGTAGTCCAGCTGCTGCTGAAATCCCTTCTTATGATTAAAGCATAATACTCGTTTAGGTTGAATAAGTAAGTCTTAATCTAGTAAAAACCTTCAGGTAAGCCAGAAGTCTTAGCTAAGAAAACTTAACCAAGCATTCAGTGTGAAGGCATTATACAAGATCAGTCACAGTTTGATAGAAAGTTGTTAAAGGGCTTGTATTAATAAGCATTCAAGCTACAGTAAATACCTATTGTACCTCTGTAGATATTACCAACTTTTCTCCATTGTACTTTAGAGCTTTTAAACATTCTTGTCATGAAAACAGCCGTTTTACATTGTTTGTGGATACACTCCTTTGGCTGCCTGAATGAAGCAATTAAACAAATGGGAGCATACTAACTTTGAAATTTCATAGAACCATCAGGCCTCTGAGCCATTGACCACAACCCTCTGAATGCAACCATCCAAACCTTTTCTTATCCAAGTTTAATGACTTTGTTTCTAGTATGGTTATACAGACAAGCACTTAAACATTCCTAAAGTGAATTCTAGTTTCTTCATACTTCTTATTATGAGTACTAGTATTTTTACCACCAATATGTTTGCATTTTTTCTCTTTAGCTAGCAAGCTTGTCAGTGTATAAAAGGATGCTGGTCATGAGTTCTGGCAAGGTTAAGCAAATTTAAAAATTCAGTTATACAGAAAATGATAATATCTAAGATGAGAGTCTAGAATTAGAGTTAATATGAAAGATTTGTGGAAGTGATTCCACAGGTCTTTTTTTTAATAATGTCTTATTTCATATAATGGCACGAATCCCCCCACTCCTGTCATTTCAGAATTACATAATCTAGATAACAAGACTTAAAATCATTGCAGCACTGAACTTAATTGGGAAGAATAAGCAAAACATGTTTTTCTGTTAATCTTGCTCGGAGGACAGTAGAAGGTTTAGCTGCATGCATGTTACAATGTTCTAATAATTAACCATTTCTCCTTTAGTTTACGTCTTTCCAGTAGCATAGACCCTGGTTTGAATATCAAGAAGCTTGGAGGTTTATATATCAGTTTTGATGCAAAAAATCAGAAACCTAGATCGAGTGTAAATGAACCACCAAAAGAGAAGAAGAAGGACCAGGTAATGTTTACAATTATTCGTTCATCTGTGACTACAGTAACACAAGGGTGTTAATCTAAGAAGGTTGGTTTGTTTGATTTTAAAGGAGTATCCTTTTCATGGTTCATTGAGAACGTACACTCTTTTTGACCAAAGTGTGGTTTTACATTTGGTTTTAATGGTGAAAGTTTAAATATACCTGACTTTTCAGAAACTGAAAAACAGTGCAAATTCCAGCATTACCTTGTAAAATAAACCAAAGCTGATTATACCTGGAGTTTTGCCTAACAATACACAAGCCTAACATTTGCTGACAAGGTATTTAGTCCATAGCTGGAATGAATTCTAATAAATGAAAGTCTATACCCTAGTGTGGACTTAGCGGGTTTTTCAAAAGCATCTTTTGAAGTAAGGGGAATGTGGGTTTTTTTGTTGAGACTCTTTTATTTGGCTTATCCATGATACTACTCTGTCCTCCAGAGGATTTGCTGTCTCACATCCTCCAGAGCAAATCAGCTGCTTTCTGCCGTTGTCCAGTGTTCTGTTTTGAAGATCCTTACTTACTGCTCATGTATTACATTAGAATGCTTGCTTAGATTCTGCATGATTCCTTCAATAGTTTCTATTAATACAGTTAAGTAGTAAAATTTGTATTAGTGAGGTGGCTCTCTAATGTTCGAAAAAATTGTTACAGCTCTTGCAGAAGAGTGTAATAACTCCAGACTTTGAAAGAAAAGAATGTGTCCCACCCTACAGGGAATCGCTTCACCAGCTAAAGAAACAGCGCCGGGTAAGTGAAGAGCTGCCTCAAATAACAGAACAAGCTGTGGTAGAAAGCTGCATGCTGGGACTCTGTGCATACCCTGGCCTCACTGGAAATTGAATTATGAACTGCTATTCGGTGTCTTCTTTGAGTTGTCCTGTGAAAAGCCATCCTTTCAGTCACCAGGGATGTGAAGTGAATGGTTATATGCTCAGTACAAATCTGTCATTTATGCAGTGCTCCTTTGTAATAGTGGTCATAAAATACGTGTTTTAAGGGTACACAGTTACATTCTAAATGCTTTGTCTCTCCTACGTAGGGCGGAGTTCCCTTTTCTGTCCCGTCCTAGGTACTGAATGCAAATTCTTTGTTCTTGGTATTGCATCCTAGGCAGAGCGAGAGAAAACAACAGGTGATGGCTGGTTTGGTATGAAAGCCCCAGAAATCACAAGTGAACTGAAAAATGATCTTAAAGTTTTGAAAATGAGAGCTTCATTGGACCCTAAGCATTTCTATAAGAAGAATGATAGAGATGGTCTCCCCAAGTACTTTCAGGTAAGGAAGCAGCAGAAGGTGGTGTTGTACTGCTGAAGTTTTGAACAGCTGTTTAAGGATACCTAATAATGCCTATTTTTGTAGGTAGTTTCTATGTTCATTTAATTTCCTACCTTGATTGTTGAAGTGTTTTGATTACTTGGCTGGAGTTTGCGACTATTTAACTCTGTATTACATATATGCTGTTGATGTTTTTAGCTTTGGCTGATCTCATAGAAGTGAACAAATATCCCACTGAATCCATATTTTGAACCCTCAGAGGACTAGATTTTCACTGCTTTTTAGGAGTACTAGTCTTTATAAACCAGTGTGTAGAAAGTAATAGGCTTTTGTTTTCTTACTAGCTAATGCAGTTTAAATGGAGACAGCTGCCTTTGTGATAAGCTGGAATTTTTGCTACTTGTAACTCTCAGCTTTGAAATGGTTTGCGTCAATAAGGAAATTACTATGGAAAACTGTACAGTCTTAAAGCTCAGGCCTTCCTCTCTGCACTATGCAGGGAGACCAAAAGGGGCTCTGCATACAAAACATGACTTATTTATTTTGGTATTTTGCACCTTAATTAAGCAGCTGTCATTCTCATCTGCACTGTCAGTGTCTTCACACTTGTTGCTGGGGATTTAAAAAAAAAAGGCAAAATAATCAACAACTTGCTGTTCATGTACATTAAGAATTTTTTCATTTTTGTTTCCTAGGTTGGAACTGTAGTTGATGCTCCCATAGACTTTTACCACAGTCGAATCCCTAAGAAACAGAGGAAGAGAACAATTGTGGAAGAGTTACTTGCAGATTCAGAGTTCAGAAGGTATTTAAAAGTAGTTTTGTAATTCTAATATCCCATGTAGAAAGAAGTATTTTTAACTCTGTAGCCTTTTTTGGTTTTATTCAGCTTGTAGGGTGGTTTTTTGTACTTCAAGGAAAAATTTTTAGTCTTTTAGCACTTTCATAGTACTGCCGTTTAGAAGGTATAAGGAACCTTTATCTAAGGGGATAATTAGACTGAGATAATGTATATTTCATCTTCATTAAAGGGTTTTATCCAACTTCAGTCATCACTGTTGGCAGCCACTCTAAAAGACTGATCACTTTTTCTTGGCATAATTGATAGAAAAGAGCAGCCTGTGATTCTGTGAATGTTGATATTATTTCATTTTATAAATACATCAGTCTGCCGCCTGTCATGGGAATCAAAATTGTGCTAGAAGATTTACTTGAAGATTATGGTTGGATTAATTAATGTCTGCACAGTCTACAGTTGTTGGAGTAGGTCATTTAGTTAGTCCATTTTGGTATTGGTTATTACATGATATTAATCTGCACTTCTCTTTTCACATAATGACATGAAGTAGTGCATGATTTGGGATTATAGAGTTAATTTTGTCAGACTTGTAAATTAACTATAATGTTGTGAAGGCAAATTACTATATCTATTTCTTAAGTAGTTTTCTGGTTTGACCTGATTTGTTAGGTATTTATTAGAAAGTAGTTTTAAAAATTAATATATTTGAAATTGGATCAGTTAATTTATGTTGTGGCTAATTAAGGGGTTTAATCATATACTTCAGCATTAGTGAGATTTTGGAGTTGAATTTAAAGCCTCAGCACTGCTCAATGTGCATCTGTCATACTCATAGGTGAAAGTACATAAGAGTCTGTGTTACAGGAGCTAGCAACTCACGTTCAGCAGTTACCCTGCTCGTTGTTTAGTATTCACCTCATCTCAGTTTTCTGTCTGGAACACAGTAAGGTTTATTATCTTGAATGTGATGAGAAGGCACTATGAAAGTGGGTGTAATTTCTTCATGGTATTGTTGAAATTGTTGAGTCATCCCCTTATGAGCAGTAGCAGTGTTTGAGCAAACTGTGACTGCCAATGCAATGAAGACCCCTCCACCAAAATTAATTACAAAATTCAATAGAATTTACTTCCAAATCAAATTTACTTGCATTTATCGTTGATCCAGCTGTTGATTCTCCTTTACTTATGCATAAGTGTATAAATCAAAGAACCTGATTCAGAAAAATGTGAGAAAACTCAGTTTGGCAAATAATGTGCGTAGAGTACTGTCCATGTTGTCTTTTCCTGAACTTTAGTTTGTCATGCTTAAAAGTAAATTGTCTATTTTGTTCAGATATAATAAAAAGAAGTATCAGGAGATCATGAGTGAAAAAGCAGCTTTTGCAGCAGGGAAGAGGAATCGGAAGAAGAAGAAATTTCACAATTAAGAATTGAAGAAAAATACCAAGTCGGAACAACTTATTTGTTATAAAACTTTCTTACAGAATGCTTTGGTTGTGGTGTTTTGTTTGTGGGTTTTTTTTAAGACTGCAGATCATGTGCAGATTGAGGTTTAGAGAAATTCTTGCCATGAGAATTTGCTAGGAAGCTTTAGCAAATTATCAGGCATCTCAATTTAAATTAATTTAGATTTTTAAATTAATTTTTATTTTAAATAATATTTATGTAAAGAGGTAATTATATGAAAGCATATTGTTAAATCTGAGTACAAAATTCAGCTTCACAGATTGTGGTCTTCTCAGGCTTCAGACTTCACATCAATTAATTAGTAAATTCAGTTTAAAGTTATACGTGTAGTTCATCTTGGCACATATTGTGCACGTATTGCTAGAATATTTTCTGTGACTTGTCAGAGGTGCTGATGGCCAAAATTGTAATGGAAGGTATTGAAAAATGGTTTGGTTGTGAAAGGTTTATTTCAACACTGACCATAATAGTATAAAGAATGTCCTTGAATTCAGTGCCTACACATATACTTTTATATTTAAGTGTGTATATATTATAATATATATATATTATTTAGAAGATAACTATTACATATTATTTAATAAATAATATAAGTAATACTTATATGTAAAATTTTAACAATCATATTTTTCATTTATTAATTTTTACAATTTGATTATTGTCTAATGACGTTTTTGAAAATAATTAACATTGGCATCCATCATCCAGGGTGTGGTGTGTTGTGCAGATTGTGTCTGTTAGCTGACCTGGAATAGCTGGAGGTGAACAAATCCAGTGAGTTTGGAAGGCCTCTGCTGCCATTGTAGAGCCAAAGGTGTCATCAGCTCAGTTCTCCCCTTCAGTGACAGTTCATGACCTTTTGTGATTGTCAGAACTGCTGTGGTGTTTGGTTGGTTTTTAATGGCCTGTTACAATCAGTGAAACTTAGTTGCTGCCCTGAGGTAGCAGAAAAGATGGATAATAGGAGAAATTAAACTGGCACTACATTGTCTTAGGTGGATTGGGTGATTAGGTAGAAGTCACTATCAAAGGACCAGTAGTTGTTTCCTTACCACAAGAACACTGAATTTTAAAGGTTTCAGATCTTAAGCAATAAGTGCTTAACTGTGTTCCTGACTAATGTTTAACCCATCAAGTTTTGTACTGAGAAGTAGTTTTTTTAAGGTTTAGTTATTTGTGCTGAAATGAGCATCATGGTATGTGTTAACCGCTAACTGAAGCTTGAAAAAAATTTTCCTCAGATCCTTTGGGGTGTTCTTTATCATTCCAAAGTTGGCCATAATGTTTTACTACCAGAAACAGACAGGAATCTAGAGTGCTTAAAAACTCCTCACTGCCTGGAGATGAATGGTATCAAAATAGGGTGAATTCATGGGGAAATACTAAACAGGTATGAGTAGAATCACCTGTCCCCAGGTCTCAGTTAATATGTACAGGCTATTTTACTGCAATGATATTTATGCCAATATCTCAATTCCCAGTAAATTATAAAAAATCCAATAAAAACAACTGTGGTGTCTTGTTCTCTGGCTGAGACATGGAAGCACAAAAAATTAATACTGAACAGTGAGAAGAAAACAAGGCACCACAGTAAGTCATTGTGCTGTATCCTGGGGTGTTCAAGTGCAACTTTGGAGAAGCAGCATGTGAGTCTGAAAGACTTTAAAAGAGAAATGCAAGCTGTGGTGTTACACAGCAAGCAGCAACTCCATGCCTGTTGCTCAGGCTGCTCAATAGCTACAGAAGTTACTTCATGTGCAGCACAGCTAGAAGGGGATTTGGTTTGTGTTCTCTATCCTTTCCCTTTGACCTTCCAATCCCTTTGTGGCCAGCGAGTGCCCGTGTTCCGTGCAGTGCTCCCAGGGCTGCCGGGTGGCCCTTGCGGGCTGTGTTGGCCGCCGGTGCCGGTCACCTTTGAGCGGGCTGAGCTGGTGCCTCCGCCTCTGTTACATGAGGCACTGCGCCTTTCCTTCTCCGGCACCGGCTGATGGGCTTTGGAATTGATGTAAAGTTTAAGGTGCTGGAGAGATTAAAACCCAAATGCACCTGTGGTTATTAGATTTCTTTGAAAACACATAAAACCTTTCTTGAAGCTTTGCTTATCAATTACCAGTAGTAGTTTCTTTTAATGGCAGAAATATTTTTGCTAATCTGTGTTCTGCCTTTACTGACTGTGATGGTTAATGTGCCTGATGGTGTGTTTCATTTTCAGATTTTCCTTTATTGCATTTAAGCAAGCATTATTACAGTTGGAAGGTTACACCTGCAGGACTAAAAATAATTTAGCAAGAAAACTCCACAAATCTAATAATTCAGGAATGATGAATCAGATTAGTTTATTCCATTCTGAGCAAAATCAAGGTGGTTTGTTTATTGCTGGTACTGTTTTGTTTTATAACCTATTTTGATTGCTGTAATTAAAATGATTCTTCATCTTCTATCTGTTGGTAAGTTAGAAAAGATGGTGTTAATTCCGGCATTTTGTCGGCTGCAGTTAGTGGGCTTGCTTCATTACTTGAAAGTAACCAGAAATGTATCACGGTGACCCATTGTACCTGAAGTGCCTCCAGGAAAGACAAAGTCTTGGTTTTTCAAGTAAAATTACTTTCCGCAGACTGTGTTGGAAGCGTAGCCCCCCTCACGGGGCTGGTTGTCGGTTCTGACCGCTCTGGCGGAGCTCGGGCCGGGCGGGAAGGAGCCGCCTGAGGGCGGCAGGGCCGGGAGGAGGGGAGCAGAGCCCTTCTCCCGCTGCCTGAGGGCGGCAAGGCCGGGAGGAGGGGAGCAGAGCCCTTCTCCCGCTGCCTGAGGGCGGCAGGGCCGGGAGGAGAAGGAGAGCAGAGCCCTCGTCCTGCTCCGCCTTCTCGCTGGCGGTGAGGAAGGGCCGGGCCGAGCGGACACGGCAGGTTCGGTCGGGGGCGGCTGTCGCCGCCCGCTTCCAGCGTTCCCCAGACCGCCAGGCACGGCGGAGGCGGGCTCGGGGAGCGCCGCTGACGGGAGAAGGGCCGGGCCGGCGTACCGGATACCTGCGGCGGCGAGGTAAGGGACGGGAGAGCGCGGGGGAAAGATTTCCGCCCGAAAGCCGTAGGGGGCGGGGAAAAAGAAAAAAGAGAACACACGACTCCGCCGGGACTCGAACCCGGAACCTTTGAATCCCTTCAAACCCTCTAGAAGTCCAATGCGCTATCCATTGCGCCACGGAGCCACCTGTTGGAGTTTCCGCACATTGACAATAGAGCCTGCGCAGGCCGTCACGCATTAGCCCCAAATACTTCGGCGGGTTTTTTGGTTTTGTTTTTCAGTTTTAGCTCTCTTAGCCAACACAAATAGGGTTAGTTGTCCACGGTGCTGCGCAAACGAGTCTCGCCGGCAGCCCCTGCGTTCTGCCCGAGCGCTGCCCGCGGCCCGGGTGAGACCCACGGCTGCCTGTGCAGCGCTCCCCACAGGGCTGCGTCCTCATTTCTTACGGAAGACCGACTCCATCAGTTATCAGTATAAAATATTTGTTGTCATTCCACTCTGGCGTTTCCAGTCTTGATCCTTATGCTCGAGGAATATAACTATAATCCACAATTGCCTTGTATTGAGGAACTCCTCCTCCAGATGTCTGTAAATGCTCAGTAGCACTGCCTCCCCCGTAGATTCAGAAAGAGATTTTCCATAAAACTGTAATTCTAATTTGAAACAAGTCTGCGATACTATTTTTTTAAATCGTGAATAGGCATAATAGAAACCCCAAGAAACAAGAGTATGCGGTTATTTTTTCTATAACCTTGCCCCAAATGCACACTCCCCGAGGTATTGCAGCCAGGGCTCAGACACCGAGTGTAGTGAATAACCGAGGTGACTCAGGCACTCCCGGCTGTGTGTCCTGTGATTCCCAGGAAGCAGCTGTGAGCCGCCTCATGACTGAATAGCTCCTGCAATGCTGCCCAGAAAAGGAGGTTGCCGAAGGGTTCAGCACTTACAGCAAGTACCAAACTAAAGGTACAACCCCCAAGCTAACAGACTGTTGTTTAGTCAGAACATTTGTAAACAAACCAAGAATCACTAAGCTGTGCAAGATTCCGAGCAGGCCTGGCCGAATTTGCAAGCTCTGGGTCTTGCCACAATTGTTCTGTTATGGACAGAACTCTTCACAGTGCTCCTGGTAAAGGAATCCAAAGTCTGGAAAATTTGACGCCTCAAAGCCCTGTACTGCAGAAAAGAAACAGAAATCCTGTTTTTAAGAATTGAGTTGATCTTCAGAATAATAATCTTAAATTTATGTTTGTGCAATTCAAATAAACCTCTTGTAAATAACCAAGAATCACTGTAAACATCTTGTAGTTTTGTGGGCACCTGGGCAAGTTCATTGGGTGGGGTGCAGTGAGTGTTGGTGCCTCACCAGTGTGATCTGGTAGTGTGGCACCTTTGGGCAGCATGGCATTAAGCATCTGCAGATGGCGAAGGACCAGAGAAGAACCATTCTTTTCTGTCACAAGACTGGTTCTGAGGTTGTAAGAGTGAAGAATTGTGACGCTCACATGATTGTTACTTCCTCTCGTATTTTCCTTGTGGATAGTTGGTTTACAAATGTAGATGAAGGCTGGTTCCATTCATGCAGAAGGACTGACTAGGGAAACGTTTGGAATTTTTCCAGAAATGTTTCAAAACATTCAAGTAGTTTTGCTTTTTTATTCTGTAAATGTAATCCCGGTGCAAAGTCCGTCTTTGTGTTTGCACAGCAGATGGAGCTACTGCGTGAGAAACAGGGCAGCTCACGGGTCATGAACTTGGGAAATGTGGCCACAGGCGAAAACGACCGATCTGATTAACCTTTGCTGGCGCCGAGACCCAGATCAGTCCTTTGGACTTTCCCTCTTCTGGGACTGTCTGAAGTTCACTTCTGTTGCCAGCTGGCTTTCATTTCAACTTCTCTTCAGCTTTATGTTCTTTTTCAAGGAGCAGAAGTTACTTGGAATAAAGTTGTGCTGTGTTTAGTTACTGGCACCCAGAGAAATTATGCTGAGCCCAAAGATGTGCCATTTAGCTAATTTTTAATGGGAAGAGAAACTGAGCTAGGAATACATTGAATACACAAGTCAGGAAGTGCATCAATGGCAGGCAAAAAATATCATGATAAAGAGGTCTTCTATTGATTAAAATAAATCTAGATGTTATTTATGAAATTGAAGTGATCTTTGAGAGACTTTTTATAACATGGGTTTCAACATTAACTTCTGTTAATGTACTGTAGTGCTATGTACTGTATATCCAATTACTTTTGGTAAGATTTGAGCCTTAAAATGTATTAAAATGGGAATTTCCAAACTTGCAAGTCTTCCCCAGAGGTTTGTTGGGGGTACCACCACCTTTCTCTAAGAACAAGTGTTACTAATACGCTTGTTGAAAGAGGGCAGAGAAGGCTCTCACGCATAGATTACCTAAATGGGACCCTTACACCATCTGTGCATTTCAGGGAGGATTATTACAACCCTACTGCTCTAATGATTCACCTGTGTAGTGCAGCAAAAGAAAGCATTCTTCAAATTGGCAGGAAAAGATGCTGTGATGCACAAAGTCTGAAGATACTGGAAAGAACTCTTTCAGGGATGGTTTCTTTTGGTAATTTACAATTTGACTCATTTCTTAAAATTTATTTTTCTTAACATGAAGATAAATGCTCTGCATTGTAGATGCTTCTGCATCTCTGCCTTTTCCTCAGTGAAGGCTGTAATTGCCATGTGATATCAGAGTATTGGAGAATTTGTTTGTCAGACTGCCAGCAGGAAGCTGTTAAGAAGCTCTTCCAATTTTCTTTAGTTATGGTTGTTGTTGGACTAATGCATGTTCTGTCCTTTTGAATATGTTTGGGTAGACAGGAGAAATTCCCAAGAGCAGTGCCTTTGAGGAGTTGGGGACACAGGATCAAGATGTGTTATGCCAAATCATCTCTACGGGGGATTATAATGTAAATTCTGTGTAGTTCTATTAACAGATCAGGTGCTGCAAAGCCATTTACTTCAAGAGTGCTCCCTAATAGTGCCAAACCTGAGCACTCATATGGCATCTCTTGGAACACTGCAACAGGACGTTTGGAGAAGTCCCCGCTAGTGCCTCTTGCCAAAAGGGGAGTACATCTGATTTACAGAGAGATGGGAGTCTGTTTCAAAATAATTTCAGCGTTTTCTGTTGTTAATTTGATCTGGTTTTTAATTTTTTTTTTCAGAAATGCATAAGATTTGTGTCAAACACTCTTCAAAAATATCCAAAGTGATGTCTTTCACTGTATTTTAAAATTATATTCTTAAAAAGCCTCCTCTTTTGTTTTTCTTAAAAATAAAGTTTATCAGTTTACTTAAGAGCCAAAGCAGTCTAAAAGACTACATCCTTGAGTTAATAATTATCAAAGACAAAGTTGACAGTGCAGAATTTTGTTCTTTTCTTACATTTTGAAATCTAGGTGTAACCATTGGGGCTTTTTTTTTTTTTTTTTTTTAAATTAACACTAAGCCACTGAATATTTACAGTCGCCTTGTTTCTTTGCAGCTTAAGAGGTGGCTCTGTAACTCAGCTCCTCTTATGCAGTCCAGGAGAAAAAGTGTATCTGTGGCCTAGTGATTTATGCTAAACACTAGGAATTTTATTCCAGTTGTGAAACTACTGTGCTGGGTGACAGTGGGCAGCCTGATGATTTTTCCTTTCTGTAAAATATGGACAGCAGATGCTTTCTTATTCCATGTGGTGCTGTGCAAGCCAGTCAACTGCAAGGTAACTTAAAAAAATTGAGATTAAACTTCCTCCAGAAATTCTTTATTATTATGTATTTTACTCATCACTTCACGTCTCTCAAAAGTGAATGGCAAAAGGTACCAAAATCTACACAGATGGCTCAGCTCCTTTTCACCAAGTTTTCTTTCTCCTGTGAATGGGGTTACTAAACACTCTTGGGTGACAGAGTTCTCCTATCCTCTGCTTATTCAGTTGCTTCCTCAGCTCTTCCTCAGTTACTTGGTTCTTTGTTTTGTAAGAACAAAGCAGTCACATTGTCCAAATTATCTTGAGACATTGATTTGTGCTGCCTCTGCAGCACAGCATGTTTTTCATTAGCAACTCAACAGCAAGGATACAGGTCTGGCCTCAGGGCTTCCAAAGTGGTTGAGAGGAGTAGGAATATTCCTAGCATACATGCTAAGGTACAGTGCTTTGAGATTATTAATATATTAATTTTGCTCATCATCAAGTATTCAGGTTAAAAAAAAGAATTTGAATGTACAATTAAGAGGTAATGAACCTGAAGCAATTAAAACCTCCTTACCTTCTCCCACACTGTTTAGGTGCAGTGTTTGTTTTCTGTCCTTGCCCATGTACTCTGGGAACCATGTGTGCTGTTTAAGCAGCAGTGCAGTGCTGCTGGTTCCGTGCAGGAATCTTTTGTAGGCCAAAACACTGGGTTAACTTCTGCTTTCATTTGAGTCATTCTGAATCTGAACAAACAAAACCAAACAGGGGAGGTTTTTTTCAAAGCTATATCGATGTTAGTAAGAATAAATTTGGCCTGGAGTGCTTAGCTTTTTGTAGTGGACAGAGCTGGCATAATGCTCATGTTAACAGAGAAAACTGGTAATTTTTGCCAGCCTTTCTTTCAAAGGTGTCCCTGGTTAATAAATCCAGACCTTATGTGTTGTCATTTCCTTTCTTTCAGAGGGAAAAAAGCTTTTACTCTGTATTGAATGATACCTTTTCTGATTAGGGATAGAAAGAGAAAGGGCTGCAGACTCCTGTCTCTTTGATGAGGGATGTTAGTATCATGGGATTCACTGCTCTTTAAATTTCCCAGAGTGTGGCATTAGTACTGTGTGGGCTATTTTTCTTGACAGCTAAAAGTTATTGTGGGGTCACAAAGTCCTATCACTGTTTGGATCATCACTGGGTGCTAGATGTGTCCCTAAGGTTGGATGTGTGTCGTCAGTGCCATTTCTGGAAGGATCTTGCCAAGCACGTTCTAACGGGATGAAATCTTCTTAATTACATTCTGCTTTTTACCCAGTTATGAATATGAGGGACTGACTCAGTATTCCATCTAATACTGACTGATGTCACAGAAACAATTCTATTTTAAAATCTTGTCCTTTTGTCACTATTTTAATTATAAATATACTCTTCTCCTGACCCCAACAAGTTTTTACTAAATCTGTTCAAATGTATGTTGATTTTTACCATACTGGAAATTTTCAGCAGAATTATCCCTTTGTGGATTTTCAAACCAGTCAATGTGGATTGTATTTTAAAGGTTTAATTGTAAATTTGCTTTACCTACTTGAACATTCATTTAATGGAACTGTATCAGAATTATGAATTTGATTTTTGTAGCTAAGGTCATTGTGCAATATGAAGTAATGGACTGGATGGCAGAATTCCCAAATTTTAACCCTGGGTTTGTCTTGGCCCTAAAGCATGGCGAGGTAAACCATTCCCACTTTCTTGTAGGGTGATATCCAACTGCAGGATTTTAGCTCCGTAATATTTCTATGGAATTGACAACTCTTCAATCAGTTCCATGGCCTTTTAAATGTTTGAGCACATTCTTCCCCTTTCTCATTCCTATTCCTTTACTCCAAGTGTGAAGGAAGTGTGACTGAGCACCAGACCCTGCACAGGCATAGTTGTGCAGAGAAGATGCTCAGCAGCTCTTGGTCCACACACACAGTGGACAAGGAAGATCATCAAGCACCTCAACTACAAAGGAGTTACCTGTGGATTCTCTGTCTCCTTTGAACAAAAAGATGTCACTAAAATGACATCACTAGACCTCTTGTACCCCTCCAGGCTATCTTCCAAAAGGGAAACAAATCTCTTCTAATTTCACAAGTTACAGAAAGATCAGAGTGACTTCTTATGAAAATGAGCATTCTCCTGTACACAGGTAGAAATCTGAAATTATTTTTATAGTAAGAGAAGACCTCAGGGCTTTTTTCTGATATAATTACTACTAGAGTGTAGATCAGGGGTGCACAGGAGCTAAGGAGCTAACTGAGGAAAAGGAGCTGTGACCGGAGGTCAGCAGGCTTTATACCATTGGGGAAAAAAGGAGAGATCAAGAGAAATCAGATGAAGAGCATTGTTACTTTTGGCAAAAGAGGAGAAGGCTCCTTCTCTGCCTGCAGAAGTACAATCACAGAACAAATGTGGTGCCCTGGGAAAAGATGAGGATGAACAAGGACCAATGGGTGAGGCACCAGAGCCAGCTGAACCTCAGCCAAACATCAACAAGAAGAGTAAAAAACAGCTGGCAAGTACTAGAGATTCCCATCTGCAGGGAATGGAAACATTCATCTGCTACACTGATGTGATGTTTTGGGATATTTGCAGAGTGCCAGATCCAGGATACTGCAGAGAAACTGTCAAGGCTTGTCTGGTCCTCAAACTTTTGTTCCTTGCTGTGTGGGCACCAAGGACATCTCGGGAGGGACAGGGAAGCTGTGGGGCTGAGGGTGAAGGTTACAAGGGTCCACGTCCTTTCAGTGAACAGAAGATGTTGTGATAGGAAAGAAGACATCCTGAGGAAGGGTTATTGTAATCTAAAGAGAAGTGATGATGCAGGGTCAGTGAAAAGATGTCCTTAAGATAGGAGAGGATCTCACTCTTCCTCTGTGAAAGCAGCGGAGCTGGGGGCCTATCCTAAGTGCCAGTACATAAATGCTTGCAGTTTGGAGAAAAGCAGAAGGAATTTGAAGTTTGTGCACAGTTGGAAAACTAAGATGTCATTAGAAATAGAATAGCTGTTACCTGAAATGTATACTTCAGTTATTACTTTCTTAGTAATTTCTAACCTTTTAAAATTCAGTTTGATGGTATCAAATGGTATCAAATTTATAAAAGAAGATGGATTGCAGAATTTCAGTTGTAGGAGCTCAGCTCTGACTTAACTATCAGGAGTTCTACTTCCATCTTCTTTTTCTTATTTTCCATCCATAGACTTGTATAATGAGTGTGATTATGTAATGCAGTTAGACTACTACTTTCAGAACTGTAGATCTGCCAAATTTATTGCTACTTGAAATAGATTATGCTCATTATTTGACCCAGATTTACCATCTTGTACTGGCCAAGTTAAAGTCTGGCTAATTTGTATTACAGCTGGAAGACTTAATTTACCATGTGTTAAATGATACATGTATGAAAGGAAAGTGAAAACAGCAAAGTTAGTTCATACACCAAGCACATTAAAATTTCTTCTTGAGAATATCTGTTAAAATGACTACCTAAATACATAGCTATATCTTATATTGGTATGCTCTAATATAGAATATTTGTTTGATCAGTGCTTCAAGACTGACAAACTTAAAAAAAAAATCTTTTTGTATCTGTAAGCACAGTAAATGTGGGTTGGAAGTAACTTAGATATTGTGTAAGTGAATGCCATGTTGCAATCTCACACTAAGACCAAGAGCAGAACATGGAGCTCAGACTCTGCACTTTTGTAATCTATCAGTACAACCTTTTCTCTCATTTAACAACCATAGTGGAAGCACATTGAACTAGCAAGTGATTTTTATAGCTAATCCTTGCAAAGTCCTTGCTCCATGTTTTCCTTCCAATTTTTGTCCCATAAAACCAGTCATTGAAGTTAATGCAACTTATCACCCAGCAGAAGTTACAGTATGAAGAAACAAAAAGCTGCACATCAAAGAGTCTTCTGTGCAGACAGAGCAGACAAAAGGCTTCTTTGTGATAAATGTGCAGAGTTAGCTCTGCCACTCTAAGTCAGCAGTGAATTTTCTTCAATTCTAGCATTGAAGTAAAAGAATGTCCTTTGTTCTTGTAGGGAGTTTACTTTCATTTCCAAACTGCTGGCAGACAGTAAGCATTGACCTAACAAAACAAAAATTTAATTTCCTGTGTTCAGAATTGTGATATACCTTTATAGAGGTGTATCTTGGTTTATTCAAAATTAGTAATAGGTAACAGTCATTCCTGCAGTGAAGTGAAACAAGCAGCTTCCACAGTCAGTGATATCTGGAAATCATAGGAATCACTGCTAACAAGACTCCTTATTTTTTGCCACATCCTCCATAAAGATAATGTATTGTTGTTGTTTGTTGTTGTTATTGCAATATATGACTGCAGTTAATTTTGTAAATATCTGAGTTTGCAATCACTAGGATTTGGAACTCAGGAAAATAGTATGAAAGAGAAATGAAAGAAATACCATCACAGCTCCCATCCAAGATTAGTGATTAGGGTAGGATTTACACCAAGACAGAGGGTCAGGGATATTTCCATCAGGTTTCAATACAAGTGGCCTTTTTTCCATCAACTTGCTACAAAAGTATCACTTTCTTTTGTTACTGCTGTGATGACAAGACATTCCTTTGTGTGTTTAAAAAGGGGAACATGGCTTCTTAATTAATGTTTGAGGACTAATCTTATTCACAGGCAGTTTGGAAGGGAAATAGGCCCTTTTTGTATTTGGTATTAATTGCTATGTAATTGGTATTTGTTACATAGGGGCCTTGTGCCTTTTGACTGAAAGATTTGCATCTTGTTTGACAGCAAAGCAGTTATCTACTAGAGACAGATGTGTGTTTTATGTTATTAATAAGAATGAGAAAGAGTGAAATAGCATTTGGTGGAAGTGTGAAAATTGTATCTCTAGGCAGGCTGGACAAGTAAATTTAACTCTGGGTTAAAACTGAATAATGAAGTCTGGTAGAAAAGTTACTTTAGAATCCTTAGAAAATCTGAGAGTGTGCAGGAAAAAAGGGGCAAAGGGGAAACATAAAGACCTGGATTATGGAGAATGGCAGTAGTGCTGATGGTGCTAATAAAACTTTGTTAAGGGGTTGGCTTTGGGTGGGGATTATTTTTTCAGGTCTTCACTTCTGCAGTGCAGCATGGGTTTGGAGTGAGTGTGCAGCTAAAACATGGTAGAACATGATGAAATCAGTTCCCCAGGCTGTATTAATTTCCTTCTTCATAAAATCAAAAATAAATTCAGATTGTTTTGCTATCTCTGTGCTGGGAAAGCTTGTATGACATATATCCGATGTGGGAATTTACACCTGCAAGCCATATACAGTCTAACTTCAATGTAGTTACATAAATGGCAGAATCATTCGTTTTCAGCTCATGAATTTTAACACTCCTGATGTGATACCTCTCTTCCTTTGGGTTATATCTAAAAGCAAATTTGACCCGTTGATTTGCATCATGAGATATGGGTTTGTTATGGTCCCAGTAAGGAAGACAGACTATAAAGTATTGCTTAAAGTACTATTTGTTGTGGCTAACACTGTAAAGGAAAAGGATAGTGTAGGTAGCTTTAATTCCTTCCAGATGCTGAGTTGTGTAGTGTTGAACGGGTCTCAAATCAGAGCCCAGCACACTGGGCAGATCCTGTCAGGAAAGGACATCTGACATTTTGGTTCTTTGAGCTCTTGCAGGATTTTCTTGAAACAATCCTGTTTCTCATGTCTCCTGTCAAACAGAAATTCAATTCACTTAAGTACAGTTTGTTGCACTTTTAGATGAAGACAAGGACACACAGGCAGTGTAATGGATGGAGTGGGAGCTACCTGTGGGTCCTCTCCTCCGGCTGGCTGTGTCACACAGCGCGGGCCTGACCGCCAGGCTCTGCGTCAGCATCAGCATCAGCACAGCGCCGGCCCGGGCCGTTCCTCACCACAGGCACCTCCTGCCCAGCATCAGAACCCCGGCAGGAAACAATCCTGGGATAAAGAGCTGCAAAGTCACGCAGCTACACATCCAGGTTTTGAGAGCACCAATGTTTCAGGGCAGATATACAGCCTGGGTGTGTGGGGAGTGATCCTAACTGGAACTTTTAAGTAGCTTCCATATCATCATCATCATCAATACTAATACTAATAATAAACAATAATAATAATACTATGTGATGCCCAGAATAGATAAGTTTACCTCTCCCTGTTAGTCTGTTGAACTCTGAACAGATGGAGGGTGTTTTGAGCTTGTGCGCAGTTTTACATTGACGTGAATTAATTCATTTTGTTGGGGGCAGGGGGATAGTAATGCTTGCATTTTCTTCTTTCTTCCAGTTGATAAGTAAACTTTTTAAAAATAATTTTAATAAGATTTTTTTTTTTAAGAAATAGCCTGTAAAACTCTCAGCTGAAAGTAGGAACTTCTGTATTTCATAATGGCTCATTGGCAAATAGATGGAACATTTTTCATCTAGTAGAAAAGTAAAAATAATAATTAAAATTAAAGTGTGAAAAAGTTTACTCAACACAGTATTCAACTTCTCCTTGATTTAGGGGGAAAAAAATCCAACCTCACTGCTCAGTTATCCTCATTGTGATTCATCAGCTGCTGTTTCCTGGGCAGGTCTGACTGCTGATTGGGCACAGAACTTCTCAAGGTGTGTCTTTTGTCAAGAAGCTTTTGCATTTTAAGAGCACACAGTAGACCATGATAGTCTCCTGCTATGGTAAGAACTGTTGCATGTCTATTTATTAACCTGTACAGTCTGTTAGAAAAAGTGCTTGGTAGTTAGTAGCAAATAATTACATGTGTTAGCAGATGTTTCCAAATCAACTTTTTGTGAGTTTAAAAGCTGGAAAGATTTTAATTTTGGATCTTAATTGTGACACCTCTTGCTCAGTATGCTAGTAGTGGTTTTTAAAATTCTGAATTAAAATAACTGAAGATATATAATAGAGAGGGGTGTTGTCAAATCCAAAGAGAATTAGATTAAATATGTTTGTAATGTTGTAATACTTTGAAAAAGAAATGTTTACAAGATTTTTAGATAGTCCATATTTTTTATAAAAATTGTATGTGTCAACTATTTGCAAGTTAAGTGATACAAGGAAACTTTCTTCTCATGTTGCATTATGTTCAGGGCAATTTTATTTTTTCAGAATTATGAATTTGCTTTATAATTTTTTGTGAATTTATCAATCTAAATTATTTGGAAGATAAAATTAATCTGATTTTCACATATATTTTCAGCTGACTTTGAAAAAATAAGGGAGAATTCTGAGGAAAAATACAGGGATATATTAGAAACATTTTTGCTTTGTAATTGTTATGTTTAGGTCAGCTTTACTATCAAATAAAAAGAGGCAATCACAGGGATTGAAAAGATTTGAAACGTGCTACATAGACAAGCTTGCATGTAAATGTCTGTGATCTAATACTGTTGGAGGATGGCAGAAAAGGCTTAGGAAAACAGCAGCTGTAATACCCAGCAGAGTAATGTCTGCTCTCCTCCTCCACAGCAGCGCTGCTCAGAGCTCAGCGCACATGACTGTACTTGTTTCAGCTCTTGGAAAAATGTTGCAGTATGGCACAAGCACCAACTTCTTTGTGAGGGATGATACATAGTAAGAGGAGAGTTTCATTTTAATACTGCATTAGTAAAAATTATTTTAGGATAATACATAACTGAAAACAAAGAACCTTTTAAGGATAAATGATTTAAAGAGATATTTAAGAAGTAACTCTTTCACCAAACTATCAAATCCACATAGGCTTTGAAGATATTCACACAGAAGTTTCTTGCTATTGAATGACACAGATTGGGTTTTAGTGCTTCGGCATATTTCTTGGCTTTAAAAGATTCTGTGCTTTACAATTTTGTGCTTTAGAATAATAAGGTTCTTTGTTTATGTACATGAGGAATGTCATCACAGTTAGTAAGGTGGAGTGGATTTTTTCCCAGAATTTTAACTCTGAACACTAGTCAACACAAGAGGGTGCCGAAATGCTGGTAAAATAGTGTTATATACATAGTACACTTCTTCTAAATGTGATTGTTTTGATCTCTCCCAGCCTTTTCTTGTTTGTATATTCACTTCTGTGATACTGTAATATCAGAATACCCCTCTTTCTAGGTGTTCTTATAATGACACCACACTCATTCCTCTCACCAGTAGCTGGCACCATCAAAGAAAGATTTTTCAGTATGCAAATAAACTTAGCTACAACAGCAATTTATGTAATTTATGTCATTTTGTTATCTTGCTTGTGCTGGCTTTAGTTCTGTGTGCAGGGGTCAGAGACTAGTTTCTATTTCTATATGCCATGCTATTGGCAGAGAAGGAAGATAGTAAAAGCTTTGAAATACATTAATCATTCATGGGCTCTTGTCCATGGACCCTCATGGGGCTATTAATTTAACCATTCCCTTATTTATGTGATGTTTTTGTCTGTGCTGAATCTTTAAGGATCCACATGTGTCCTACTCCTCAAGCTCATTTCCTCAAAGTCTTGCAGCCAGTGTGCTGCAACACAAGAACCAAAGTGCAATACTATCCATGGAGGCAGTTGCACTTCATGAGCTTAGAAATTTGATTTCAAGAAATGAGATGTCATATCTTTGTTGCTTGGATGGCAAAATTATAAGGTACTCTGAATTACATATTTTTAGGTGGGTTTTGCTTTCAAAAGATAAAGCATGCCATATCTTACAGTTCCTACTGCTGAGTCACCATACTATATTTCTAGAGTTGGGTGTAGTTCATCAACCAGCTAGAGAAAGATACATGTGTCTGACTAAAGAATACTCTCAGACAGCCTTTGTCAGATTGGAGTCCAGGAAAATCACTCAGCAGTTTACAATCACTGTAACGGTGGATCACATTAGTGAGTGTCTGCTGTGTGCGTGTGCATTCCGCCAAGTGTTTGGAAAAGAGCAAATGCCTCTTTGTGTCTTCCTCTTTGGTTACATGCACTAATAAACTGGGTTCAAACAGCAAACTGCTAAGCCTAAACATCTTGAAAACAGCCATTGATTTCATGTCTATAACGTTTTCTATGTACCAGCAGCTGATTGCAACCACCAGTGCCAGCATTTGGACTCTCACATATCTGATTTTTTTGCATTGAAGTTCCACATTTCAGTGCATTATTGGTTCCTGCAGTAAATGGCACTCACAAATGGTGCAAGGATTGTGTAATTGTTTGCAGTGGATTATATGATTTGAATTATAATTAGATACCAGGCTAAGCATTCTTTTTGTCATATAAAAGGGTTTCTAAAAAAAAGGAAAATAATCTAGTCACTGTTGGAGTCTTTTCTGTATATATTTTAATGAAAGGCCTGCCATTTTATTTGATGGTGTAGTGTCTTCAGATTAGTGCTGCTTTCTTAACTGTGTCTAATCTCATTTGATTTAAGCATCATGGAATAATAAAAAAGAAATCAATGTAGCAGAGGTTTGTTTTGAAGTCAAGGGGGTTAGCAAATCAGTAAATATCAGTTCATCATGTTTAATTAGCTAACAGGAATTTTCTGAAATCATTAAACAGGGTCTTAACAAACAAATTGGATGTAGTCTTATTAATTTATAGTGAAGTTCTGGTGTGGAAACTGAAAACTTTAAATCTGACTCTGTTTTCCTTTATACAGAAATTACAAAACAGTTTGTCTATACAGTTTTAGTAGATCCTTCAATAATGTGAAGCATTTCTTTTAGTCCCCTTCCATCAACCTATGAAGCTGAAAAGATTAATATTTGTCTCCATCATTGGATCATTTGCAAAAACTAAAAGAGCATAAACAACTCAGAAATTCCTTTACATATCAATATATCAAATGCAAATACGTGAACTATGCAGTGTTAGAGCAGTGACCTTCCACCAGACTCTAAGTCAAGAATTTCTATTTCCATGGCTTCTCATTCTTGCTGGGTATTTTCCTGGCATAATGTATGGATCTTTTGTGGTGAGTTGTTTGCTGGAGAATGAATGGAGGCCCTCTGGCTCATTTATCCTACTGTCTCACTTGGGATTTGAACTATTTTGCTAGAAAAGAATGTCTAGTGCTCTCACTTTCAACTCTAATCCCCCCATCATTAAGCTTGCTGTAGCGGTTCCCCGTAGCATAACTATTTTCTCAGCTATACAGCCTAGTGATGGTTTTCAAGAGTAGCTAAGATTTACAGGATACTGTATTGCTTGTGCTATTGAAGCTCTCCATCATAAACATGTTATATCTTAGAATGAGAAAAAATACCTCTATTTTGAGTAATTTTATTTCACATCCTCCGTACACTTTCTTTTTTCAGTTTGGTTTGTCTCTTTTTCTCTTGTCCTTGTCTCAAACAGTTGAAACTATGGACAGCTGAAACCTTGTCATAACATTGACATAAAAGTGTCAGTGCTTTTTAGCACTGTGGATTGTTTTGGTTGGGTTTATTGGGGCGTGGGGAGTTTGTTGTTTAATTCTGTTTTTACAAAAAAAAAAAATTCATTTTGTATTCAGGTAGATACCATTAAAGAAGAAAAATACAATTATTATATTATAAAAAAAATACTATTATATCTGTCTTGATATCCAAGTTAAGGAAATTATTACTTACTATAAGGTAATTTGGGATTTTTTCATTACAATTCCCTGATATTAGTGTTTTTTTCTTGCTCTACATCACAACTTCTCAAAATATTAACAATTTTTTTTCAAATTGCATACCTCTGCTGTTAACTTTCCCTTATGACTTGCCAAAATAAAGCTATTAAAAAAAATGCCTTGAGGATGGCATTACTTTACAGGAATTCAGTCAGAAGACAGCATACCAACTGGTGCAATTCAACTATGGAATTTATTTTAATTAATGGGGAGAAAAATTATGTATTTAGAAAATAGAAACCTATTATCTAGGCAACTCTTGATGTACTTCTAGAGCTATTAGCATGTTTACAGACTCTTCCACTAGTGAAACTGCACTATTGCTCATGTAACAGTAGGGGAAAAAAAAACAAACAAGGAAAATTTTAGTCATTCTCACATGTCAGCCTTTTCTCTAATCATGTTTTACTGCAGGCTTTCAGTTATTTATTTTGGTCTGTGTTAGATTCCTGTTCTCTATTCTCTCTCTCCCTACTTACTTCAGCTTAAAACTTTCCTGATGTCTTTTCATCTGACTGGTTTTAGCTACTGCTTTTCTTCCTCTTTACTGCATCTTACATTTATCTGTCTGTGTCTTTCTTATTAATATCGAGTTTATTTCCTACTTTTTGAAAATACTATTAGAAGGATTCTCTAGAAGTGGAGTCCATGGAACTGGAAGAGGAAAAGTGAAAAGTTAAAGGACAAGATAGTTTGAGGAACAGAATAAAATAGAGTTGTTTAGTTATACCGAGAGAGAATGACTTCAAAAAAACTGCAATAAAATTTTAAAATATCAGAATTAGCAAAAACAGTCTAGGAAACTAATCATATTACTTTGCTCATGATGTTTTGGACCATCAATAGGTGCTCCACTGTTGACAGGTGTTCCACTGTTTTCCATATACAAGTTCTGTACACCTATGCCATCCCTGTCATTAGAACCAAGAGCAGAAAATTTCAATATAATGTTAAGTATCATATGGAAATATTGCTTTATATTATAGCTTAAAGTACTTGAGAGACTTTAATATAGTTCTCTCAACTATACACTTTAGCACAACGACTACTGTGTTACAGATTGGTGCACTTCCTTCATCAAACTGCTAGATTTATCAGTGTGACTCCGAAAATTAACATGGTACTTGTGCTAATAAACTGCAGGTTTTACAGTGCAATGCTGTCAGTCTTGAAACTCACTTACCCTCCTGTTTCAGCAAAGATCAAATCCTCTTCCTGCAGCAAGACTAATGCAGGCTCACTTGGAAAGCCTTCTATGTAGCAAGCCCTCCAGGACGGGAGATGAGCTGGTTCTGGTTTAGTTCCATTTTGTGGAACACTACTGCTGTCTGCGTTATTTTTGCACGCAGATACACTTTTGTATTGTAAACACTTAAAAAATCCTTGAAACAGGGGGGTATTAAATGAAGGGAAATCTATCAAGGCAGAGCTGCTGTTACCACTGGAGAGAGTTGTGACTGAGCTGTCTTTGTCTTTTGCTCTTCTAATGTAATGCGTAAGAGGAAATGTTTAATAAGTTAAATTCCAATGCTTAAAAGCACTGAAGCTCTCCTTTCAGTTTGCATAAGATATACTATAATTTTTTGATGAGTTTATCTGGTAATTGCAGGATTACAGCCAACACAACCAAAGCCAAAGTAATACTACAGGTAGAAGCCCAGTGCTTCAGCTGCAATGCATTAGGATTTTAACCCAAACTAAGATACACCTGCGTCACTGAACAGGTGTTCAGATATTGCTGCAAAGTAAGGTCTTGGCTGAGGCAGTCACCTTTGCTCTGAACCTCAGCTGAGATGCTCTAAGTTACACTTGAGAATTAAAGTTCTACTGGAAGGTGTCCTACCCTGCAGCAGTATGGATCATCCTGGCTCTGAACTTGTGCTGTTACTGGAGCAGACTGCTACAGAATATGGTGAGACAAGGCTGGAAAGCTTCTGAGGAAGAGAGTCAGTGCACAGCACAGTGTCAGTAGGAACTTGTCATGAGGAATGCTGCAGAACAGAAGGCAGCAGGTAAGGAAAGCTCAGTGGTGATGACTGAGAAATCAATAGAATCCAGCCTCCATTTAAGGATGGTTGGTGCCTTGAATGTTGCAAACTGCATCACAGAGTAGGAAGGAAACAGAAGGAAACAGGAAGGGACTGCAAAAAAATCCTTTATGCTATCTGCAGAAATACTTATAAAAATGGGATGTGGATAGATTTGGTAAGGAATTAAGCTTGCTGCCACAAAATTAATCAAAAAGACTCTGAACAAATTTGAATTGGCATGGCAAGTTTAGACTGGCTCAGCATTTTGTTTCATCTACCTGTGGTGCTTTTTATCTGTCTCTAGTACTCCTGGCACTGCCTATACCATATCTTCAAAGGGAAAGGAAGTAGTTCTTTGTTTATGAGACTTGCCCTGCATTTACAAAAATATGACTGGTAACATTTTTGCATGAAAGCTTAGATGATTCAAAGAAATTCCTGACTTGCTAGTGTTTTTTCCAACTGGAACACAAGTATTTTAATATTTAAACTTGTTAGCCGTTTGGGTCCAAAGGTGTACAACAAAACAAGTTATTGTTTTTTGCTAATACAATCACATATAAGTAAAGGATCTGTCTGACTCTTACAGACAGATTGACTTACTAAGAAAGTTGAGGTTATGACCCACCTTGCCCTTTATGGCTGAGCTCTCCATAAAGCAGCTTCCATGTGGTACAATTTTTAGCCCAATTTCTAGTATAGTCAGCCATTTTTTTATTGCTGGTTGTCTCAGTGCAAGTCACATAGTATCGTGAGTTCCAGCCCTAACTGCCATTATACAAGGACATTCCATTTAGAAAACAGAGAAAACATCAATCTGAAATTAAAACAGAATTTATGTTAAAACTTCATTTGTTCCAGCTTTGTGCCCAGTGCCTTACAGAATCATTCTCATTGAATACAATAGTTTATTTTAATAAACCTGTTTATTTGATCTTGACTATCTTAAAGGTCTTTTCCAACCAAATGATTCTATGATTGTTGATCATCTTCAGAAAAGGCACTATTTTTCTTTTCTTTTTAAATTATGGGTTGATATAAAAAGAAACAAATCAGCAAGTGATTTTACTTTCTGAGGGTGTTGAATTTAAAAGTAAAATATTTTTAATCAAAATTAATTTTTTTTTATTACTTATCATGCAGCTTTTTGAGTCTGGAGGTAGTAACTAGCATGTTATGTTCTGCTCCTAACCCCTAAACAGTTCTTATTACTTTGTGTAAAATAAAAGTCAACAAAAATGAGTGCATAAATAGATAGGAAAATGTACCAAGCATGACTTTGTGGCTTGGAGTACCAGACTTTTGAGGAGGAGTAAGAGACAAAGAGTAAGAAGCAGAAGACAAATCCCGTTGTTAACTACACAGTTTCAGGCATTTAGAGCAGTAAGAATATGTATACACAAGAGCAAAGGTAGGTTGCAGAGTAAAAAGGTGAAGGGCTACTAAGCTCTTGCAGAAATGGGGAAACCAAGCTCAGATAAACTAAACTTTATATTCTATTCCATTTCAATGCAAAATCAGCTTGGTTTGCTCAAACCACATTTATCAGTGTCTTAAGCTAAGAAGATTGACTTAGCACTGGGGTGTGTGAAAAGTGCCACCATAGTCCTTCCTTTTGTACCACTGCAAAAACTGCCATGTGGGTGCAAAACGAAGCACAACTTGAGAGCACATTTGTCTGTTGGCTGTGACTTAGCAAACACACCGGTGATGTATTTTGTTGTTATTTCTGCTGCCAATTTGATTCTTATCACAAGTCAATTTTGGTAGATTAGGCAGCACTCAAATCCTGTAGTTAATTAGTCATGTGAATATCTCAGCCTTTTTTTAAAAAACCCTGTTATTTGTAGAACACAAATCTGTAGAATTTCTTGAAAGACCTAAGTTAACCATAAAGTTTCAAACACCAGAAGGCAAATAGAATATTAAAAAAATAATTTTTGGCACTTTTTCAGAAGTTCTGTGTCTCTGAGCAGCCTTATTAGAAAAATATGGCAGTCCTACAATTTCCTTCCTATTCTGAAGGGCAGAAGAGCTGAAGAGGAATGTATTAAATGATAAAATATTTCAGAAACCCACTGCAGTAACTAGTAGTTGTAGAACTCGAGACAGGCTGTAGTCCTGGTTCTGCACATTTTTTAAAAAGACACACACTGCGCAGGGACATAGTTTTGTGTTTTCACTAAAATAGGACCATTTCATGTATCCAGTTTAGCATCTGACCACACAAATGGTAGACTGGGTGCAATGGAGGTGAGGAACTTCTGGGCTGATATGGCTGAGGAATTGAAAGGGGCAGGATTAGAATGTTGAAGTTGGATCAGTCCACAGTAAAATTTTAGCATAGAATCACAGATGTAAACTCGTTTTTTTTCTTCATCCCGCTCCCCACAGACAGCTTAGCATGCTGGCATTAATCGTATGTCTGATTATATGGCATATGTATTTACAGTCTGTTACTGCTGGGTGCATTATAGACTCTGGCTGTTCAAGCTGAGAAGCAGCTGTGGAGTCTTTTCAACAATGAATACTGGCTCAATTTCAGCACTGAACTAACACACTGCTTGTGCAGGTAGTATGGACTCCCATCTAGCTACAAAAGACCACACAGACATCACACAGACATACAGAAAGAGGAAAGATTTACTAGACTGCAGTGACCAACATTTTCTGTTTAAGTGTTTTGTTATCTTAGTTCTCTTTATTCATTTGAATCTGATCACATAAATACTGTTACAATTAGCTCTAGTCTTCAAAAGATCTGCTAAGTTGCTTGTACTGAATGTATTTGGAGATCTGTACTACTATTTTCTGGTGACGTGCTAGGTTCATTAAAACTTGATCACCTGATTGCTGTCATATCACCTGCATTAACCACAAACATTTGTCATTTTGGGAATCAAAAACATGCACAGCACGTTCATTTTAACTTTAGACCAGTGGCAGGAGAATGTACAATGATTAATCTGGCTGTAGAGATAGAGTTAGGGAATTGCCCATACACTGGGTCAAGTATTGTTAAAATCTGTAAGAGCAGTGACACTTTCAAAATTCTTTGAACTAATTTGTACTAGTGGAGCAGCTTTGTGCCATATCTGCATTCCATGAGTAATGCACGAACATTTGCATGAATTGGAACAAAAGTCTCTTCCTAGGACAAACTTTGGCTTCTAGAAGTGTTTTAAGAATGTAGGTATACAGGCATATTTACTACCCCAGCATCTCACCACAGATGTTGTAATTCACCCTATAAGAATTTTCAGAGGTCTTGGTTGTGTCTCTGTTTTAAATAGGTTTTTATTTGTTTTTAATCTGCACAGACTATCTTTTAAACTCAGTTATCCTTCTGCTACCCAGGACGTGAGTGACATTATGCCCTCGATTGAATAAGATTGTGTGAAAAACTGCTGCTTCTGTTTCAGAACTTTAGATTATAATTAAAAATATGTTGATGTTATGAAATAGAGAAAGTTACACTCTTGTATATAAGGAAAATAAATGAAGGGTGGTTCCATAAGCAGCACATAAAGAATGATGAACCACTGTCATAGTTGTTGTATAAGCTACTGGTGATAAGTAGCTTATACAGGTTGGTGGTGATAAGACATCCCACCAACTGAAAATACCTGATTTGAAGTCCAACATAAAGTAGCTTGATGTCTGTGGCATTTTTTGTGAGATGTCTGGCATGAAAATCTGCTGTGTGGTTGCTGAGTACTGAGTCAGAATGTATTTAACTCCTGATTGGTACTTTGGAGACTATTTATCTTTACACAAACATCAGCCAGAAGAGCATATACAAGTTGAGTATTGTTTTGTATTTGTTTCTCTGTAGTCTGCAATAGATTTGCTAAAGGCTGGATTGACATAAAAGTCCATTTTAGAAGTATCCCTTCAGTGCCCAGACTGCCAACAATATTTATGCTAATAGCTTCTTTTCAAAGAATCTAATATGCTTATATCCTTCACAGCAATTTCTCAAAATTTCACCAAAAATAGTTTGGACTTGAAACAATTTGAACAAGGAAATGTGAAGCAAATCAGAGACTAAAATAAATGAATTAGAGTATTGATAGCCTGTTCAACATATTACGTGATACAGCATATTCCTAATAGCTCTGTCTGCTCTGAGCTATTCTGGTAAAACCACTCCTCTAGGTTCAGGCTGAACAGCGTGTGTAATGTCTGTGACAGTCTGAGCCTTGGAGATGGAATTGGGTGAACAGAGTAGTCTATTCAGATAAGTGTAGGGGATTCATTCACATGGAAATCATTCCCGGCACAGTTGAAACAAAGTATGAGTGAAAGAGGAAACAAAAAGGAGCCACAGCGAGCTGCACTCCCAGCACCAGTAAATCAGCAGAGCTTCATTGTACACGATAAATGTAAGTTACTTTACATCACATCAGTCTCACCCACAGCTTTAAAAGATGGTGGTGACACATCGTCCTGCAGTAAAAGATTGCTTTGGATTAATTTGAAACCTGATTCTCAGATATGTGTAGAAACCATGTTATACCAGTGTAACAGCAAGCTTCAAACTGAAATGATTTTCATCTTCCTTAAAAGCCTATAGATGTTTTTCTATAGTACTGAAAAGTTGGATGAGACTAGTTTAATCCAGTAAAGGGTAGAAAAAGTGCAGAGCTAGCTAGTACCAGCAAAAACCTAGCATGATACCTCGGAAATCTTTTTTCTGAATTATGTGGTGTCAGATATGCTTCCACTAGGAGGAGTTGTCATCATATCCTTACCCTGTAAGATTACCAGACTTGTGCTTTAATTTTACTAATTTGATGAAAATGTGATCGTTCACAATGTAACTATAAGCAATCTATAGTTTATATACAAAGTTCACCTATGTCTACCTAGCTTGTAGTACACAAACTGCTAATTGGTAGCAATATTAAATACGAAAAGAAGATTGCAGCTTATGGTATCCTACAAGCAAACTTATGCTTGTCATTTGCATTATGGAAAAAATTAAATGTATTTCTTAGTGATTACAATTCAGTTTCAATTTCAAGTTTTCCATAGACAGAACTTTGAAAATTTCAGGGTTTTAAATTATATTTTAATACTCAAAATTAAGGGAAAAGCTTGAAATAAAATGCCTAGAATTTCCAAGAAAGAGGAAAGAAGAGTAAAAGTTAAATCTCATATGTACAGTCAGGATTTTTTAAATATCTTTTTTTGTTTAGCACTTACATTGCAAATACTGATTATGACCTTAAAATAGAGTGGTTTAGAAGTTTTGGTGGAACATTCTTTCATTTGTATTTTAAATTCAATGTAATAGAGTCCCTGCTTGAATTTAAGTGCTTGTTTTGATCTGCTTGTAAATGAAGTGTTGCAAGACAGTGGTATATTTGGTGATACACAGTTTTGCCTTCGTTTTGCTACTGTTTTCCTGTACTCCTCTCTTTTCAACAGATCATGAATCATGAAATATGATTCTAGAAAAATGTGTGGTTTTGTCTCTTTTCAGTTATATAGCTTCTGCATAGATTCCCACGGGATTAAGAGATAGAGACCTTAATCAAGCCTGTCCTTTCATTAAGAGAGAAAGGGTTTGTTTAAGAATACATCAACTCAGTATGCTTAAAAGACTTTCAGACTGTTCTAGAGCAAAAAACCCCAGGCTATAAACCTCTTGGGTATTACACACCAGAAGTGAAAATTTCTGTGTAGCTTTATCATTTCTCCTGTTCAAGGGCCCTGATTTTTGCACTGAATCAAAAAGCTACAATTATTTAGAGTGCTGCCACTCCCTAGAGAATTACCAGTCTTTTTACGGTAGTTGTTCCCAGAACACAGTTGGCAAAAGTAAGGAAGTCTGTGCCTCACTTGCTTTATTTTGCAGTCCAGGATACATTAAAGGGTTTGTGTTTGCATGCAGACTCTGATCTGGGTGGCAGAGGAGTCCATAACCTGTAGCAGGATTTGACTGGATGCTCAATGTCTCAAACTTTGTTTTGCTGTATAAGCAGCTCCTTGTCATTGCTTGCTTTGTGCTTGCTTTTCGGTAGCACAAGCTTTTTTGTGGATGTACAGTGAAGGAAAGAAGACACCTGAGTTGACTTGAAATAAGTCCCTTCTTCTGGGTAATTTTTCCTACCAGGTCAAGTCTCTCTCCCTTTTTTTGTGATTTTCTTGTGTATTCTCTACATGTTATAACAGGGATTTATCAAAGGTATACTACTTTGATAGTTTTATTTCTTCGTTTCATTTTATTAAACCATCATCATTGTAATAACATAACCCTTTTTTTACATTATGTTCTTATGCATTTTCCCTCTTCACCCTTGATGCCCTGTACACGTGGTTTCTACATAGGTCATGTAAAACTTTCTTACTTAAGTAGTTCTTCCTTTTTAAAATGTTTTTTCATTTAAGTCTAGAGTTTGAATCTGATTGTACTCATTATTAAGCAATGAGTAATTATCACCTATTGTTGCTTTTCATGCAGACTTAACCAAAACATCAAGGTTTTGCGTATTCTTCCTGTCTGAAAAAAAGAATGGAGATCATTTACTTGTGATGTCATCCTGTTTATGTGCAATGTACCAAGCTCTGTCCCTATGAATACAGAGCAGAAGGAATTTTTGGTCCTAGTTTCTAACTCCTTTTAGCCACAGTCCTTGCTTTCTCTGGTGACTAGTGCACAGTACCAGCATGTGCTTGATCAGTATCTGACACTTTGATTCTGCTGGTGGATTGCTTTTCAGGAATTTCTGCTGCTTCTATCTCTTGCCCCATCTTGCAGGTGCCCTTCCCTTTTTGCTAGCAGAAAAGATGGACTTGGCTTTGTAACAGACTTTAGTAAGTGCCTTACCGGCCTATAGCTTTATTAGGTTAGGAGAACCTTGTCTAATTCTTAACTGCAAAATTCATTTAAGGCAGTGGGCTAGAACAAGTGTCATGGAAATTATGGCAAAATACTGTTACCATAAAAACAATCTCAGAGAAGAAGGTTACTTTTCTCACTAAAATGTTAACACTTCTGTGGAGATGAAGCAAGCTTTGGGGTCATTGACTGATACCTTCTGGCTTTCCCACTCTGCCTTTAGTATTCCTTTTACAAAACGGTTATCATTTGAGATTTTTCCAAAATACACAGATTTACTGTCTTAAATGGTAAATCTGTGTATTTTTGAAAATTAACTATACTACTCACAACACATCTTACTCTTGGCAAATTGTTTCAAGAAGAGAGAGGTAGTTTTCTTTGTATTACGGCAGTAAGATTTCTGAGATTTGACATCACAAGCTTCATGATCACTTCCAGTTTTTTTTAGTTTTTCATTCTACAGCATTCAGAAATTGGCACTCAAATGGCAGAAACTTTCTGCCACTTGACCATGCATTATAATATAACATTCCTGAATGAATTGCTTAGTTAAGCACAAATAGTTGTGATCAGCAAACAGGGCAGACCTTTGGTCACTGTTATTACTCAGTGCCACAACACAGGACCTGAGGTGTACATGATTTTGCATGGAAAGGTCAGATTTACTGAGGCTGTAATTTAGAGGATTTGTTGATTTCATTAACGGCAGAAAAGATAAAGGTACATCTGAAGTGGAGGTCTATCTGAAAACAAAACTGATGGGCCTTTCAAATTAGGAAAGCATGCCAAGTTCAAGTGATTGAAAACCTTAAGAAAACTTACTTGGGCAAGTGTCCAATAAATCAATTTAAATTAATAAATTATTTTGTTACAGCAGGAGGCTAGTTTCAATTTAGAAGAACAATCCAAGTCAATTTTGCTGAAATAGAAAAGGCACAATAAGGGAAATTACTTTCCAGATGAGATGAAATTGCTGGCTCTGCTGACTCACATGAGTAATTTTGCTGGGCACAGGATTATACCATGATATATGGCTTGATCCTTGTCATATTACTGCCTGAATCCCAAAGGGAGACTGAAAAAGGAGCATGAATTACTGTGCCTGAAATACTTACTATAATCACACAGTGATTTGGAGTTACTCAATCGTGGTGCCTTTGTCACACACACATACGCACTTCTAAAAATTACTGTGAGGCTAATTTGACAAAGTCATAGCTGAAGTAAGAATCCAGTATTACATATTACTTACCTTGTGTTTGCAGTATAACAAGCCAATGGCAGCAGCAGCATCTTCTGATGGTTCTGGGATACTGTGATAGAGGAAAGAAGGAATGACTTATCAGTCTAGTAAAGCATTGTAGTGTGAACAATTGGATTTAAAAGCTACATATAAAACACCTTTCTCTGTGTGTTTGCATCACATGTGCCCCAATATGCATGACTGCAACTGTAAGAAAGAATGCAGGAAAGCACTCTGAAAGTAAAAGTTCAGTAGATCAGAGAGAATGCTGATTTAGGAATCTCCCATTATTACTCATTTAATAACTTTTTAGCAGTAACTTGATTTCATAAAAGCCTCTGAACAGGTGGTGTTCAGAAATAGAATGATACAAACCTAGGTGGGATTTAAATTGTTTATTTTTATGTGAAAACCCCTGAAATGGTCTAAATTATGTGGATAGTTCTGCAAGACTTTCCATGTAAGGATCCAGAATAACTTCATTCTTGACCTTGTTAAGTAAACAGAAGTCTAACTTCTGAAGTCTAACTTTATTCTACTAAGAATAAATAGAAGCAAGTCATGTAGCCACCACCAGGTAGTGGTTCTGTTCCAAAAATCTGGTGACCTGACTAAACCTTTATGATCTCTTTATGCAGGTCCTTAGAAGTACAGGAACTATCAGTGTTTAGAATATATAAATAAAACAGATCTTGTATTTCTCTGCCATACATGCTGTCATTTTAATTTTTCTTCCCTTCCTTTCCCTGGAAAAGAAAGATATTAACTTCTTAGTAGGGAAAAAATGTATGCCCAAAATCTGCCACACACTTTGCCAGTGTGTTCATAATCATATTTTGCATCTTAAGAAATGTTGTCATTGCCTGCCTTAAGGAAAAGTTAATCCTGTTTTCAGAGATTAAAAAAAAAAAATAGTGTAAAAGCGGAATAATAGGGAACTCCCTCTACCTACAACCACATCTTATAATGATATATTTAGTGGGTTTTACAATTTGTTTTGCAATTCCATTTTACTCAACCTTGATCAGGCTATGAATATATCTTGAGTCCTGACCACTAGGCTGTACCCTCCATCCAATGATCACTGTAATATTGGTTAAATAAGAGTTGTTTGAGTTTATTCACCAAAACTACCATTAGTTACCTTGCAAGAAAAAGGGCATCTTTTTCTCCTTCAGCTCTAGGAACAAATTTTTCATTAAAACAAAAAGGGTAAGTCTACCTAGGTATTAGCACAGACTTAATAGCATGTAAAAGTCTGCCTTAATAACGCCATTCAAAGGTGTCATTCCAGTATATTTGAAAGCAATGCATCCTGTATTTCTTGTTGTTATACAAGGGTAACAACATTTTCTGTTCGAATTTTGTTTTGAATGGGGTTTGGATGACAGGGGTATTGGTATTTTGGTTTGCATTTATTTGTTAGTTTGGGGATTTTTGGTATAAATTAATAATAGAGCAAATGCAGCTGGACAAGCAAGATTATCACTGTTTATCACCTTATTGTAAAAGAGACTGTTGCTCTGTGGAAATTCTGGGATTCCTTTTATGCTTAGTGCAGAATTTCTCTTTATTCTGGGATGATAAGTGTGATGACTTTCTAGTGATTACTGTTGATTTTTTTACTTGTCATGTACTAACATGGAAACCTAAGTATTCACAATTAAATATAAAATTTGTAGTCTTAAAAATATATTCTTAGTGAAGTTGTTAAACAGTTTCGAAAACAAGCTCCTTTACGACAACCAATTTGAAGTCTCTTACTTTAAAATGAACCAGAGAAGAGGTATTTGTTCATGGGTTTATTTATGTTTTAGGTAACTAGCTGTGTTTTTCCTTTTATCTCTCTGAGAATCATATGCCCTTCATCCTGACCATCTTGCAATCTGAAAGTACCTGTTTAAAGTGAGCCATAAATGAAGGATGTCAGTGGCTGAGCTTGTCCTCGCCTCACATAAGAATGTTCTCTGTGGCTTTAGCATTCCTCAAGGAAATTCTTTTGTGGTGTGTCAATTAAATGTGGAGATTTTCTGGTCAATGTTACTCCATAAGATACTCTTAGTTACTGGAATGTCATAGTTCTTTAGATGTATACTCATCATCTATAGCCTGCAATATTTTCACAATAATGAAAAATCTGCAATAAAGCATATAGCAGAGTACGCTAATGGACAACAAGGGATTTCACAATGTGACTTGCAAATTAGCAGATTTGTTCTTTAACACACTATGAAGTGACAAATTCCAGAATTACAACTTCCACACTGTAACTGTATGTGTCTCTGAAACTTGCACATAGAGGTGTCTTCAGAAATGCAGCAATTCTTGGAAGCTTAAGTACTTGTGCAGATCTTGCATAACTGCTTACATGGATCAGTTATAGCAGGAGTGTATTTTGTATCTTTTATCTTCTGATGTCCATCATATGTCTATCTTAATGGTTTTTATTTCATCTTAGCAACTGAGGAAAAAAGTAATGAAAATATTTTAATTTACAGATAACTCAAATTCAGATGACATGATGAGAACAAACTGTAAAAATCTTTCAATTGCTTTCTTCCTTAGAAATATTCTGTAACAGGTTGACTTTAGCTGTGTTCCCACCTTGGACAAACACTCACCACAGAATCTTAGTCATTTTGACTGTCTTACAGAGAATGCAGTTTCATTCACATCCTTCATATTCTTAGAGAAAACACTGCTCCTTTTGCTGTTCCTCTTCATTTAATGCACTTTTTCATGTGTCACACATGTAAGAACGATTACTGAATGAGGTATTGAGAAACATTCTTTGAATACAAAGGCTGAGTACGTTTTAATTGATACTGCAGTATCAGTTGTAAAAGATTAATTCAGCTGCAATAGCTAAACAAATTAGAGTATTCAATATTCCCTGGTTGTATAAGGATTACAATGGAACAGTGAATTAAAGGTAAAAATCTTAATGTACACATAACTACCTCTTACCTCTACCTTAGCCAAAAACTGTTAATCTCTTTGGCCATAGTAGTGAAGCTTGCATTTATGAAGTGCTGTCTGAGTTCATTTTAACATTCTTAAGCAATGTTATTTGTAATTTGGTTTTGTTTTTCAGAGTCATAGGCATTGGGAAGGAATAGATAATGAAGTATCTACCCATTTCTAACTGGCTGACCCAGCTTGGTCTTGCAGAATATTGCACACTCTTTGAACAATATAATGGTATAGAGGTGAGAATTGTCCTTTTTTAATAAAATTCTTGAAAAAATATTAAGTAAGATCTTTAAAGCTACTAAAAACCCCAATCAAAACATGTCTATAAAAGTTTCCATTGTGTTACCCTGAGCATCTGCTGTTCAATACTGGAGTTAACAACAATCTTAGCTGTGTTCCTTCTCACAAACTTTTTGCTGAAGTTGGAAGAGCAGGCACATTGCATTTGTACTCCTTTGTGTTTTTTCTCAGAGGATGATTTTGGGATTTGGGACGAGTATGTTGGGTCTTTGAGAAAAGCTCTGGGACCCTCTGTCACTGTTGCAAAAGCTGAAAAATCCTTTCTACTGAAACACGAATTCAACACTAGAACCAACTTTTGCATTTGGGCAAATCTAGAAAGGAATAAATTAGAATTATGCAACTCTCTACTTTCATGTCATTAGTTACATATGAGTTATCATTTGAAAAAGAATATTACATTCTCAGGCATGACTGAAGTTCTCCAACAATGAGAACTTTTATTTCTTTTAAAGCAGTGCTAGCTAGCAACTTAAGAAATTGAGGCTTTCAGTAATTTGAGAGACAAGGATTTAACATTTTAAAAGAAAAATATCTGATTCTTTCAATGATGTACCTTATCATGACAAGGGGGCTTCATGTAAAATATAAATATACTTACATTTGCTGTTATGTAACTCGTGGTACCAGAACCAGCAAACATATCTGAAAGACACTTGAATTCTCCTGTATTAATAGTATAATATTTTCCTTATTCTGGCATTTGCTGCAGGATTTATTCCATCTTACAGAAGTTGATCTTAGAAAACTGGGAATTGAAAATCAAGGCCACCGAACGCAACTCATTTCCAATATCCTGCTGCTTCAGGAGGTAAAACAAAAGAGAGGTAAGATTTCCATGTCATCTCCTAAAGACTAAGGAATGAGCTAAGGAAACCTGAGTTTCTCTGTCACAAAGGATGATAAACAAATACTCTGATTCAGCCTGGGATACTGAATGCAGATCACTGGGAGACTTTACACAGACAATAAGAGGAATTGTTAAACATTAGTTTAACAAAAATCAAACATTCATATTTTGGCATGGATTTACCAAATAATATACCCTGTATTTGTTATAAAAGTTGTCATTTAGAAAAGGCTTCACTTTTATTTCAGTTTCTATTGCTCTCACAGTCTTCATCTTAACAAAACACTGTAATGTTAACATACCATAATTGACGGAAGTCTGTGCCACAAATATCTTCCTCATTTGGAAAGATCATATCAGAAGATCTAAACCAAGCTAATTTGTGTGCGTCCCACCCCATCCCTGCTGAGGAGAGGATGAGTCTTTGCACAGTTCTGACCCTTCTTTTCCATTAGGGACTTGGCTGTGAATTAAGACTTGATCACTGCATCATTTGTTGATTTTATTAGCTCAGTATCAAAATCCATCTAAAATTCATGAGTTGGAACATTCATGTTGTAAGACATTCTAGTCTGAGTGGAAGGATATAGTGAGAAGCTATTCAACTATGACTATGGGTATTTTGAGAATTGTTCACAAGATACAAGTATTATGCATTCTGTCCAGCAATTCTTCTACCAAAGGCTTTTACAAATTTAATGTGTAGCAGTTAGTTACTTGGCTAACAGTCCTGCTTCACGTTCTCTTGGTCAAAATAAGACTTTTGCACCATGTGTAGAAATTGATTATTCATAAAATGTGTTTAGTACTGAAGTTTTCAGAAGAAACTAGAACTGATTTTGTACAAGTAGCTCACTGTATCTCCTACTTTTCTGACAAGTTTGTTATTAATTTAACAATTACACAACTTCCACGGATCATAGGTCTGACTTTCTTAAAATATGGATGTAAATATGACATTTTTGTAAATGCTATTGTGAACAGATTAGGAAATTCTTTCAGTTGATGATTGCAGTGAAACTGGATGTGTTTCAATTGGTATCTGTTTTCATGTGCATTGGGACTGTTTTGTAATCTTTTCAGATACTGAAGTGCGGAATGTATTACAGTTGTTAATGCAGCACTGTTTTTCAGAGGAAATACACTTTTCAACCATGTCATTGACATGGTAAATTGATTTGTAGATAGTTATGCAACATTTCATTCAACCCACCAGAATGTTCCAACTCATGATTGTTCAGATTCAGATATGTTGAACCTACATAAAATCTTGATGTATTGCTGATGACTTCTGTGAATATGAATTTGAGTCAAAAAATTTATTTAAAAAAAAAAAAGGGGTTTTTTTTTGTTTTTGTCCTCCAGACACAGATTTTGCAAAGTGACAGCATGATAGCATTTGGTTTTTTTTTTCTTTTTGGCAGTTAATTGCTAGAACTCTTAAAGCTAAATTCTAGTAAAAGTAGTGCTGGTTCATATTTTTATGGGCATTTATCTTGAGCAGTGCTTCCATTCACTGTTGGGTTTTGGTTAATGATAATTAAACGTATAATTGAATTACATGCTTGAAAAAAATACAGACACACTGATTTCCAAGCTCTGTTTACACTAGGATATTGACATCCTCAGTAGCTTTGCCTGTGGTATTAAGGATTTCTGGGAAGGTTGAAACAGATCAGTTCAGTCAGTCATACATGGGTACAGACTGTTTTGTTTTCACAGTAGGGACTAATGGTTGTTATCTGGTCTCCAGCTTATTATGACACGGTTTTGTTTTGTGTCTGTCTTTGACAGAATGCTGCGTCTAGGAGCAAAGTGCCTAATCAGTTACACTGAAATGCTTGTTTTCCAGCACTGAATTTTACTATAGTCAGACATTAGAGAAAACTTCTAAAATTTTCTATTATGTTAAATAAATGCTAAGTCCTAGTAATGTTCTTAGTGTATCAGAGCAAAGGCTATCTTACTGGGTTTGCTGTTATTTTGAGCTTTAAACAACAGCATTGTGTTTGGTGCTGGTTCAACAGTTTCCAGAGAGTGCTTCAAGTGATAAGTCACTTTAATAAGTAAGCATTTGCACAGGGTTAAAAGTGACATTAAGTTTTGAGAGTATTTGTGAAAACATTCTCTGTTTTCTAAAATATTGTCTTTATTCTGAAACTACATTGAACAGGACACGTCTCAGTACATTTGGATTAGATTTGGATTCATCCTGTCTAACTCGAGATACTTGGCCTGTGTTTCCACAGTAATTAATACCAAGATCGGTGCATTGACAGAATGCCCAGCAACACATTAGAGCTGAATGAAACATGTGCAAATGATCACTTATCTGTTGAATCAGGCAGAGTACACAATACGAAGTTCACTGCCTTGATCCTTTTACTCCATCTTTATGGCAACCAGTGATAGGGAAGTGAGTAGGACAACTGATTTTTGAGTGGCATTAGCTAATCAGGAGGAAAGTAAATATTCAAAATTGCTACACCACTTCAGCCCAGCAGAATAAATTTAATAGTGGATCAGTGATTTGAATAATTTGGCTCTGATATTTTTTACCTGTATCAGAAAACTTAAATGCTGCTCTACTCTTGACTCTTGACCTTAATTGAAGCTGAGTTTCCAAAATGCCACCTTAAGTAGTTGTGTCCTTTTCATCTTTCCTTAGGTGCTTTTCCCCATCTCTCTATCATTCCTTTAGTTGTCTGTAAAACTATCCTGCAGCTGCATGGTGAACCCATTGGGAAATATGTCCAGCTGAAAAACTACCTTTTTTTCCTCCCCTCTCCATCCACATCAAGTCCCCAAGCCAATTCACTGTTCAGCTGCACAAATGCTCCCAAGAGCCTGATTGGCTGTGGAAGACACAGCAGAGCAGAGTCCTGGTGGCTGAAGCAGCCCTGCTGCCAAACTGAAACCACAGCTGAAGGTGTTAGGTGGGAAGGAAGTCACTCTCTGCTCCCTCTACTATTGGAGACACAGATGAATTCAGCAGATAACTCAGTTCACTACTTTTTTTAGGTGTCTATTTTTTTGTGGATTGTAGAGGTATAACAGGATGACTGACTTCCTGACAGATCTCTTAGCAAACACTGACAGCTCATGGAATTAATTTAGGCCTAAAAGCTAAAACTGTGCTTATCCTGGAATATTTGATCTCTGCTTTTCTGTGCAGTCTTATAAATTTCAGGAAAGCATTTGTTTCTTTCTCTAAATATTGATGATCTCCAATAATTGCTTAGGATTTATCTCTACCTTTCATTTCCTTGCAAATCAAAGTATACAAGTGGAAAAGTGTTTCCAGTTTTGGAAGATTTTCTTCCTAAGTTCAAAATTGTTACCAGTTTTAAACGTACTTCCTACCCCTGTTCCATGCAAAGAAGACCCTGTGGCCATGTAGAGTCTAACTAATAGTTTCTCCAGGATCACCTAGTGGCAAAGTAGATGTTGAGTGAAAACGTGAAAGAACACAGCAATCCATAGTGATGCTTTCCTAGAATACTTTCTCAGCCTCTAAGCATTTAATCTAACAAAACGTTTCAAGAAGGTAGGAATGGGAAGAGACATAAATATTCATTCCACAGTCTTTTGCCTATATCTTGACTTACCTTTTGATGTGCACTGTAGCATATTCCAGATCTTGATGTCCTGCCATCTACACCAGTATCCATTCACCTACTCATCGTGTGCTGTGACTTCCTTGGGATGTACCTTTTGTTTTCTGTCCCAGGGAAATTATAGAGGTGAGGCCTGCAACATGCCTTGACTTGTCACAGTGTGGAATCAAGATGCATCCAAAAACTGGGTACTAGCGCTTCTAAGAAACACAAAAAATATGGGCTATGCTTCCAGGAATGTTCTCAGTGGCTATCTAGCACCTTTTTTAAATACTTGTGTGGCATCTTAGAAAAGCCAGGAAATTACATATCCTCTTCTATAAAAAAGTTTCTTGTGGTATGACAAAAACTGGTGACCAATCAGGTGTAATCTGACTCCTGTATTACTCAAAGGTCTTCCTTCCCTGAGCATGAGGCATTGCACTGTGTCCTGCAACAATCAGCAGTTCAAGACACATCCTGAAATCCACGGCCCAGTGCTTGTGGGGTAGTGCTTCTGGAAGGAACCGCCGTTTTCTCCGTATCCTCTAATACAATTAAAGTCGGATTTATGCTGTGTGCATAGGACCAGTGTTATTTAATCATACTGGTTTATGTTTGTTGAATTTAATCTCATTTACCATAGCATGCTACAGTCTGTAGGAGTGTGATTCTATTGTTTTCTTATGACCTATAGTAAATGAATAAATCACGCTTCAAATGTGTTGAGGAAACCCAACATGATGTGACCAGCTCCTTCAGTCCAGTAGAAATGATACCTATAGCGAAGGAAATGAAAACACATTAATGGAAATGTGTATTTTGATACAATGAAAAAAAGGCATTGGGTATTGCCAGACATGGAAGATATTTCTTTTTTCCTTTTAGGGACATGAATTTAAATACAGCATTATATTTGAAAATTTAGTGTCATTTTACTGTTAAAATATTTGTATACATTTGCAGGTGTTCGTGATGTATGTTTCTATACATCACGTGAGTTATGAGTGGAAAGAAATAAAGAAAGCTAAGGGCTAAGTATTTTTCAAGGAGGTGTTCTAAGAGCTAGAACTTTGTTTTTCCAGTAACTTATTTTACTGAAATGAATTCCAAATAATAGCACTGTATGGCCTCATGTGATTTCATTAAAGTCCTGGAGTGTTTTTCTCTGAGAGGCAAAAGGTATAAAGAAAATTTCTTCTTTGTCTTGAACAGGTTTTCTTATACAGAGAGTTTTAATAGGATATAGGTTTAGATCTATTTTGATTTTTTTATCATACAAAGAAGACCAGCCTTATTGCATTTAAAGAAAGTGTATGCATTCACATAATTGATTGTAGATAAACATAAAATAATACACAAAACCTGAATTAGATTGAATGCAATTAATATTCCATAACATTCTGCTTTTAGATTTTGCATTTAAATCTTTAGATAAGTGTTTCTGCCTGTGTTGTATTTCTTGCCATGCTGCAGTAGTATAAAGTTAAACATGAAGTGATTTCTTGTCATTATATGGAAGACCTAAGTTGTGTGGTATTAAGGGATATTATTGGGATAATATAAATAGAGAATTCCATCTTCAAAAAAGGTGCAAAATTACTGAGGCACTCTCTCCTGTGTTTTTATTAGATGACCATTGCAGTTAGCATAAAGCAATGACTGGTTTGGCATTGTCAACCGCAAAACAACTGCCTTTGTCACCCTCAGATAAAGTCCTTCTACACATTCTGGTGTTTTGGCTCTTTGAAACATTACAAATGCAGCCAGAGTGCTTTGGGGCAGTGGTATGTAGTGTCAACCTGTCAGATTCCAACCTCATGCTAAAGCATCCTTGTAGCTTTGCCAACAGAGGGAGAGGAAGCTGCTTTGAACACTTTAATCTGCATGATAGAGGTGGCATTGCTACCTGTGTGGTCTGTTTTGCTCTCACTGAGAGGCACAAGGGTTTAAATTTTTTTGTTTTCTCTGTTTAAGAAAGTCAGCAATGTAAATGTTGTTACAGAGTTGCTAGCAAACACCTCTGACTACCATTTCATCTACATCCAAATCTGCTTACTGGTGCTTTCTGGCACTCTGTTTATCCTTGCCTCTACATCAGTTATGTTTGAAATTAAAAACATCTGTCACAGGCAAAGAGAGGCTGGCAATTCCCCTGTATTTGAGACTTTTTACAAAAACATGGAGAAACACAAACGTTCAAGAAGTCTTAGATCCCCAGTAACAGATCTACCACTGCTGAAAGCAAAGAGAGGAAAACAGACCCTCTGGTAAAAGGGGACCCATAAGACCTTGTCCAGCTTCTTTCCAGTTTAAGGTATCGTTTACCAAAACTAGTCAATAAAAGAAAACTGGATTTAGTGCCATTTTACCAGTGTATTTCAAACTTTTGAAACAGGTCTGTCTAATCAATGCAGCGCAAGTTGCTTCACGTGATTTTCAATACCAAATTGAAAGAGGACAGAAAGGGATACAACATATTATTGCCACAGAATCTGTGATTTATTTATAATAATTTTTAAATTACTAATTATTTTTTTGTTCAAGATTATAGTTTTCTTGTATTATATCTGACAATGGCTGAGTTTATGTAACTCTTCAAACTCTCTTGCTGTACTACAACATTGTATGCTTTTCTGAGGCTGGGGATTGCAAGGTTTCTGAACAGCTCATAACTCTTTGGGAGCTTCTGAAAGACTTTGTGTTTTCAGACCTTCAGATCAAATAGCAAGAGATGATGTTGGTAGTTTTATTATGGAGGTCTGGATAGGTGCTGACTAAACTTGCCTGTTTCAGCTGGCAGCCAGGGAGGACATTAAAAAGCACAGTTGCCATAGCTCATAGTTTTCAAAATAAATATTGTCAGATTCCAGGTGCTGGAGCATTTTTCAATTCATATTGTCATTTTTATTTGCCCTGATGTCTTTGACTAACTTGAAAATTACCAGTAAATAAACTTAATTTCCTAGCCAACAGCTATGATTGTTACTTTTTCTATGTGTCATCTGTAGGAGTTGAGGCTTGAGTGCAGCATTTTGTTTGTGTCCTTTTTCTTCTAAGACTAGTCCACGTCAAACTTACAAGTCAAACTTACTTTGACTTTTGTTAATCAGGGAATCTACTGAAAGAACTGCTGTGTGAGCAATCCACACATGTCATATCCTCATCATGTGTAGTTATTTCTGCATTTTTTCACGGCAGCTGCAGAACAGTGCTTTTGGAGTAAATCCTGGTTATTCGAGGAAGACTGGAATTCTGACATTTAAGGACAAAATGAAAACTTCCAATGGATCCACTTCTTGTGTCCCATTGTTTTCTTTGTTTCTGTAAGCCAACCACATTTGAAAATGGTGTCAAGAACTGGCAAGTACTCTTATGCCGACTCTGGGCATAATTAAGACATGCAAGCTATGGCAGCACAGGTCTTGGGACCTGTGTCCCAGTTGTGTTCCTCCTCACTTATCTGTTCAGTTAGATGCTTTTTTGGGTGTCTTTGCAGCCGAAAAGATGCACCTGTACATACTCCCCTCCTTCAGAAAGCAGAAGTCAAGGGTGGCCATGGAAGGCCTCAGCAGTATGTGATGTGTGGCCAGCAATGGCCAGCACGCTGCTGCTTTCTCAGGCTCCCTCAGGTTGGTGTCACAAAGGACAATGCTCCAGTGCTACTGTCTGTGACAAGGTGATACAGACAGCATGACACCATATAGATAAACAGATGGCTCAGGGGTATGGCAGGTTAACATGGAATGCTGATGGGGAGGGCTTGACAAAGGTGCTGTGCACCTTTCAAGACATTGATGCTTCCAGACTTCATCCCACAGCTCAGTGAACTCTTTTCCAAAATAGATAGAAAGCATGAAAACAAGAAAAGCATAGCAATGGGGAATATAATCTAGTTTAATCTGGGGTAACTCACAACCAGTGGAGCTACTGTAGGCAGTCCTGTGAATTTTTCTTCTTGCATCCTGTAGGCAAATTCTCTTTAACAGCTTTGCATCAAGGATGGGTTGTATAAATTGTCAAACCTGAAGACAAAGGCCAGTTTTCAATTTCACCTGAAGACAAAATAAAACTTTAGGAAAAGAATGTAATGACTCATGCAAGTAAGAGTAACCAGAGTTTAGGCAGGGCTGCCCAGCTACAATCCCATTACTTAGCACGTAGTCATGCTACTAAGGAAGTTGCTGCTCCTTTTCTGGTTCTTAGTCATAAAAAAATGACAAGTGTGACGTTACTTCCTATGTAACGACAGTGCCTAAAAATTTCCTGAGTGATTAGAATCAGCCAGCAGAGACCATCTTATGTGCTAACGGATCAGAGTTTTTGGCATGGTTTGAAATGTCTTTTACCTGAACTGTGGAACAAGCAGTTTAGAGAAGCGAGATATTTTCCTTTATGCAATGAGGAAAATAATAGTTTGCACTTCTGTAACATCTTCCACTTGATAAACTGATAGAGTACTGTACAGTCTTCCAGTGAAAAATAACTATTGCTGTGATGCATGTTACAAAAATGTTAGTATATGTCATACAGGAAGTAGGTGGCTCAGAATACTAGAACTGAATGTGGAATCCAGGTATCTCAACTCCTCTTTCTGTATTCTCACCCAATGCCATTTTTCTTGCACTGGACATATTGGTGAGGCGTTCTGGTGTCCAACATGAGATCACAGTTCTTTGGTTCCTTTCCCCTCCTCCTGCTCCTTCCCTCCCTCTCTCAAGCATATTTTGAAGAAATATTATGAGTGGAATATTCTACAGGAAATCTCCACAGATTGTTACTCATGCCAGTGAAGTTCTGGAATCTGTCACTGTGCCTGAAATGTTTCTGGTACCTCTCTATCCTCAATACTTTTGCAAGTACAAAGCTACCGGAAAGAAAAACACAGAGTGCCTTCAGTCAAGATTTGGTAGTTGTCCTAGTTTATCAGAAGCTCAAATGACAAAACATTTGGGGAAAAGCAACTTACAAAAGAACAGAGTGAGGTTTTGGTATGCATTTAAGCCTTGTTTTATGTGAAATCGGTTTGAATTTAGATCTTAACTTAAAAGCTCTGTTCAGTTTCAATAGATGCTATAATTTTTTGTAATTTATGGAGAGAAAAATATAGAAGTCTGTCTGTCAGCATGCCACAAGTAGTGACTTATGTTCCAGCACCAGTGAATAGATCTTTTTGAAGGCTGTTGTTTTTCACATTTACCTCAACTTTTCTGTTTTGGAAGTTGTTGTTAAAGGTGCGTGGCAACACCAATACTGATAATGCTTCCCTACTGCTCCTGACTGCCTTAAGGAGCTGACCTTGCTATGGGAAGGGGAACACCTGTCAGAAATGCTACTGTGAGCTTCCTTTACCTTAGTGTACTTGATAAATTGAATTTTCTAATTTTCTTTCTCCATCCCTGGCTGAATATTGGGAGCACTACTCTCTGCCTTTATTTTAATTTCTCTTATTTTACACGAAACTTCATCTTACTTGAGCTTTCTTATGCAAAAATTCTACTTATATCTATGAAAATTCCTAGACTTTCCCAAGAATTTTCATCTCCAAATACCTATTTCAGCAACTTAAGTGATAGATAAAGAATCTTGTATTGATCAGCTAAATGTTTCTTAAGCTCTAGCTACGCTTCAAATGAAGGTCCAGTGTTTTTTCTGGTTTGAATTTCATCATTAAAAAAAAAAAAATCAGTTGCTGTGAGATATTTCAGATAGCTGAGATTGCAAAATTCAGCTTTATGCACAAAATGCCAAACTATAGAGAGGTAGATGTCCTATTTTTACCCAGTACCCAGAGATGTCACTGTGGTAAAACATCATGTGGAATTTTAATCCAGCTGCTGTCACTTTTGGATGTTTGTTTACTGTAAGAATACCAGAAATCCATTTATTTTTTATTATTGGCTTGATAATATGCAGCTGTCCTGGAACATAAATAATCAGATCCATAATTGCATTTATCATTTAGGTATCTTAAGACCACAACTTCAGCAACATTACGTAGTCAGGCTCTGAACTAGATACATCAGAAGTAATTTATTAAAGCTGGTCTTGGTAAAAATGGAGAAAGGGAATGAAAGGATTGAACATTAGAGTGAAATGAAAATAGTGTATGAAGACTATCTCCCAAAACAGAACCACCATGCAACTAATAGGGGTCAAATATTTAATGTCAAAATCAATTAAATATTTGGCTAGGCAGAATACCATTTGCTTCTGGAAAGCTAATGTAACTAGGAAAACAGTGAATAGGTTTGAAAAATGAAATCTTATGAATTCTGATGCACTTGAAATTGAAAAAAAAAATGGAATAACTGTGATAACACCAGAGAAAGTTGGCCAGGTAGCCTGAAAGACTGAGCCAATGGGAAAAAAGACAAATACTGTGTTAAACGGATCGAGACAGTGCTTTAAAAGTCAACTGACTGTGCCTTGATTTGTATTAAAGCAACAGTCCTGTGGCTGAGTCAATGGTACAGCTGAAGGTGCTTGAGGTAATTAGTTGAAAGTGAAGGTTTTATAATTCTCTCATTGTTTTGAAGATATACTTTACAAGGGGAGGGTAAGCGACCATCTGTTCTGTCGGTAGCTGCCGATTCTGTACAGCTATTTGACCCTTTGTTGTAGGAAATGTGTTTTATCCCACCAACCTGTTGCACAAGTAACTTCACGAGACTTGGTAGGATGAGGGGGGTGACTACCAACGCAAGTAAATTGTGTGTGTGAAGTACGTAACAGGCTCTGAATCGTCCGTGAACGGGGTGGGTTTAGCAAACTTAATTTTTTGCTGTAGTGCTAATCTGAGAGACGAAATTATGGAGGCCAAATTGTCAAATCTGTGGAAAAGGGCATCGGGAGGTCACGGCCCGCGGGGGCTGCTGTGCCGGGGGCTCGGCGGGACTCAGCCCGAGCGGCCCGAGGGTGGGGCCGGAGCCGTAACTCGGGGCCCGGGGGCTGCGCAGCGCCCGCAGCCGCCCCCCGGCGCAGGTGAGGGGCGCCCGCGAGGGGCTGGTGTGGCAGGAGAGCCGCGGAACCGGCCGGGCTCCGCGCACCGGGCAGCGAGCGATAAGGCGCTCGTAGGAGGCTCCGGTTGAGTCACCCTTAAGTAATCGCCAACCGCGCTTCTTTGGGGCGGGCTGGTGCTGGCTACGCGCCGGCTCCTACCGCGGCACGGCCAGACCTTGGGCTCAGCCGAGAACGTCCCGGTTCATTTTCTGGCAGCGCTCCGGAGCGCTGTTGTTGCGGGTCCGGCCTCCGGCCACCCCTCCCAGCTGCCCGCTCGGGCTCCGCGGGCGGGACTCGCTGCCGGGAGATCGCTTCGCCAGGACAGAGGCTCCAGCCGGAACGCAGAAAGCCTGGGGAGAAGCAGCAGTGATCAGAGCCGGTAACTGCGGGGACAGCGTTGACCTCTCGGGCAGAGAATGCAGAATCGGTGTTGTGTGTGGCTGTGTGCGGGTGTCCCTGTGTCCCCACACCGCTGTGGGGGCAGAGGGCGCGGGAGCAGGGCGAGCCCTGCCCCTGCCCGGGCTGGCCTGCGGGCTGCTGGAAATGCTGTGGCTGTGACAGGGACGACCGAGACGTTGGGTCCAAGTGCTTAGGTTTTGTGGGAATTGATCCCATGGAAATCTGTTAAATAGTATAAAACACTGTCTTGTTGAGATAGCGAGAAACTTCTCCGAGCAGAGAAAAACGACAGTGTCCTTTTTTTTTTTAACCTTTGCCTTTTGAAGAGGACAGGACACAAAAGCGATTCATTCTGTCCGAATTTGAGATTTCTGAAAGGCTATGTTACTTGGAAATAATAATGCTGAAAAGGTTTTTCAGTTAAAGTGGGTTGTTGGGGTTTTTTTGTGTGTTTTTTTGTTTGTTTTGTGTTTTTTGTTTGTTTGTTTGTTTGTTTGTTTTTGGTTTTTTTTCCCCCAGGAAAAGTGGGGGACGTCCAAGTAAAATAAGATTGCTTTCCTGAAAAAATCACGTGTTCAAAAGCAGGAAATTCTAAATGCTCTTCCCAACCGTCTGTGCATTTCAAAGCAACAGTGCCTTACCTATGTTTCAGGACATCCAGCAGCAAGAAAGTGGCACGTACAACTCAGTAATTTACATCCACATTCAATAAAAGAGCCATGAAATGCTGTCATGGTCCCAATGCACCTTTCAGACATGAACATCCCTACTAAAATTGTTAAACATTACTTACCAAAATGATCTCAGAACTATTTTGCAGTTAATATAGAACACAATAAAATAGGTAGCAACAATCCGAGTTTCACAGTAGTATGCAGTTTATACCAAGCCCCTAATTAAATGTGTGCAATTATGCTTTTATTCATATAGCTAAAAAAATACACTAAACCCCATCACTTTGCTTTTCATAGCCATTCATCCTCATTGCTTCTTGTTTGTAATTAAACTGGAAGCAAGGGCAGAATCTTATTTTAACATATGTGAAATAAATACTGTTAGAATATTTTTTTTGTCATATTAGAATGAATTTTGGTAATGCCTGTTTAGGGCAGATGATATCTACATAGGATGTGAAAGGATGTGAAAGGATATGAAGTATGACACAGTCATGCAGATGAAGATATCAACAAGAAGAATCACAACTTCTGGAACAGCAAACTTGGATTATATGTGCATTTTAGTGTTTTCATTGCCTTTTTTATCCTCCCCACCCCTTCTTTTTTGTGTGTGTATTGTGTGTATTTTACCTTTGACCTTCTATAAAACTTATTTTTTCTGCAATACAGTAGACTAAATAGTAAACTTCTCATATGCTTGGACAAAAGGAAAAGAAGGCTTCTATGCTTACCCAAAATTTTTATTCTTGCTCCTTTTTTCCCCTTCATAATCTAACAATCTAAACCCTGCATATTTTTAAATTGAAAGTCAGTGTTAGCAATTTGTGTGAAGAAAACCAGACAACTTCATGGATTTCTATTTTTAAAAGCAAGAAAATTCTTTAGTGTTTTGTTGGGAGGTGTGAGGGGGTGGTGGGGGTATTTGGTTTGATTTTATTTAGGTTTGTTTTCTTTTTTTCTTTTAAAGGGATAATTGAGCAACACATGCTGTCTATGTGCCTACGTGATATGACAATCTAATTGAGTGGTTGGAGGGCTAATGAAAGCACAGTGGGAGGGAAATCCAGGTGAGCAATTCAGAACAGCTCATTTCACAAGTGGGCTGCTAGAAACCAAAGCAAATACACATAGGGGAACAGAAGTGTACAAAGAAAGCTTAAAAAACTTAGAAGAGAATAACAGGAGATAAATGCTTGGTTTTAATAAAGATTATAGATTTAGCATTGAGCTTTTTACATGTTAATGTTCATTAACGTATTTTGAAAGGGACTACTAGAAGAATAAGAGAGTAGATCAAAATTCTTATTTAGGTAGGTGGAACAGGGGAATACCTTTTTTTTTACATGTGAAATCTAAGTTTCCTAGAGTAGGCAAGTAAGAAAAACTCTTACAGACTGAGCAGAATCCTTGATTTGAAGATCCCAGCTCCAATCACTGAAAGATTCTGCAAGCGTCTCCTTTTTTTCCCCTCAGTAAGAGATATTGGGACGTTAGAGTGGTAAAACTGATTTTTTTTTAAATTCTTGAAAGAAGAGGAATTACAACGGTATGTGTGTCTTACAAGTATAAAACATTTCAGAACAGATATTTTTCTCTATATCCTATCCTGGCATTATTAGCTTTATATTTTGCTATGTGAAAAATGCCATCCAAACCTAAATCTTTCATTTTTATAATAGTATGCTGACAGATCTTTCAGTGCCCCATAACATTATCATGTCTATTTCTGTAGCAATGATATGGAGAGAAGATTGTAGAAACCTGTTATAAACTAAGCTGTTTAAAGCTTTATTATCCTTTGTACAGCACTCAACACTGTGCAACAGGTAAAATATAGTTGCCTGAAAAGACTTAATAGTAAAAAGAAAATGGGGATAAATGTAAAGAAAATGTAAGTTATTTCTGGATGTTGCATTTCCTTATAAATCTTAAACCTCTTTTTTCTTATTATAGGAAGTCCTTTGAAAGTTAAAAAATTTGGTTAATTTTTGCCTATTTATTTATTTACATTTTAGTTCTGAAAATTTCCTTACAACTTAACACTCTCAAAAGTAGAATTCTCATATTTTATTAGAAAATATATACATATACATACAAGTATAAGGTGTGTGCATATATATATATACACACAGGTATAACATGTGTATATATATAAGGTATATGTGTGTATATATATATGTTTGTGTTTAGTTCTACAAAGGCTCTTTCCATTCATCTCTTACCACGGATTTTGGATTAAATTCAAGCAAATAAAGGAGACAAAACAAATTACTGGGAAAATTAACTTTTTTTTTTCACACAAGAAGTGCCACAGAAAGCAACATTTTATCTTGATTACATTAAAGAAAGAAGAATGTTATCAGACTTCAAGCATAATAAATTTATCTGAAAAGTATTCTTTGGTGGAGCGGATAGTAGCATACAAGAAATATCAAAGGAGATATTACTAATGCTTTGCATATATACATATGCTTTGTCTAGATGGATTTCATTTTTTATAAGCACTTCTGTCGCTTTTTGCTTTTTCATAAACTTTTGATATTTCATAGTTTGTTATATTATCTCAACATTCATTTTTAACTCTTTGTTCTTAAAGTTAAGCAAAGCAAAGCCAAAACAAGTTTTGCTCTAAACTGCAAATGATTGCCCTTTTGGAAAGTGAAAATAAAATGCAGCCATGCTCTACAGCTGTGCTAGGTATAAATACTTGTTTGTAGCTGCTCTGGGACCAAAGAAGTATAAATGCAAAGTGAGGCTGGAGTGGGAGAGGAAATGGCACTTGATGTGACAGTGCAGTTGTCTGGAGCAGGCACCACTTGAAATGTTAATCAGAAGACATATATAATCCAGTTTATTCTCCTTTATTGTGGACATTCAACTTGTACATAAAAAAATACAAAGAAAATCTCTTGGGCCTGAGCAACTAAATCCATAAAACACAACCTGCACTCCTCGATGCCTGCTCTAAACCACAGCAGCAAGTGGAACCAAAGAGATTTTTATGCTAAATGTTTTTGGGTTTTTTTGAATGATCATGCAGACATGATCTGGGCATCCAGAACTGAAAGCCAACATAGATTAATAAATATTTATATTTTGGAAGTGTTTTCCCCGAATAGAACAATATTCCTTCTCCCTCCAACTACACATTTTATCTCATTGTTGGACAAATATCTCCAGGTTATAAGTTTTATTTTAAGTTATTCTATTTTCATTGTGGAGTATGCCATAATTTCTTTTCAACCTGACAACTGATTCTGTATTTCCAGGGAAACTGTTTGGACTGTCTAAACCACAGCTGCTAATAATGGATGTTCTAGCAGTGTACCCTTTACCTGCTGCTGTTCAGTTGTCTTCCTGAGGCAAAGCTCTAACAAGTCTTAGGGTACAGTCTGAGCCCAGACAGTATCATTAGTCCAGGTTCAAAATTGTTTCCAGCTGTTTCATGCCCTTTGAGATGAAATTCCTTCTACACACCAGGCACCCCACTAATAATGATACTGACCTCTTAAAAAAAAATCCATCTCTGTGTGGATTTCAAGTTGCTTTAGATAATATTGTTCCATTTAACCCAGGAAAGCTGAGACATGCTCAAATGCCGTGGCTTCTATGCCTCAATGTGTTATCACCCATGAAAATAATGACCAAACTTGGCAAAATTGTATGACTGGCTTCCTAGCACTGTTTGTTTTTCAGGAAAAGCCTTGGAACATGAAAACTTGTTTGTCCTTCCCTAATGCAAAGCAAAGGCCCAGGAGCATCAGTCAATGTTAACTTTAATGTTATCTTTGAATATGCTATTATTTTCTGACAAATCAAAATGTGCTATACTGGCCCACAGCAGTAGCCATTTCACTCTACTGCTTTTTCCCAGCTTTGGCATGTATTTTTTGACTCTTAGGTGCACAAATAATCATAGAATAGCTTAGGTTGGAAGGTTCCAGCACTATACTAGAAAAATGATTGCAAAAAATTGGTGAGGTGAAAATTGTTTAGTGCAAAAATAAGATTTCCCAGCACATCTCTTTTTGCTAAGCACTTTTCCAATCTAAATTATCTGCAGTAGTGAAAATCAGTAATTTTGTGAAGACCAGGTCTTGTCCATAACAGACAGCTTCATGTTGTTTTTCTCTGTACATGAAACAGAAAGTAATGACAGTAAAAATCTCCAAAAATTCCTTATACAGTGTAAACACAATTCTGCCCAGTCACGATAATAAAGCCTGTCACACAGAATATTTCTGTGTATCTTTTAACTCTCTGTTCAACATTTAAACTGAAGAACTTATTCTTTTAATGTTAAAAACAAATTTTAAAACTTGGGAGTCTCAGTTTCATTAGACAGTATTCAAAAACTCACTTTTCTGACTATTTGTTCTTTCTGAATATCTCTCTCTCCATTTCTCTTACAACATCTCTGTGGGTTTCCTTATGAATGATATTGTATCTCCTCAGCCTAGGAGCATGATCAAGGAGTGAAATAAAGCTTTACCCTTTAACTGACTGTATGAGTACATTCATGCTTGTACTGTAATGCAATTTACCATTGTCTGTGTCATTAGTTAATTTTTCTATTATATAAACAAATAATGAGAAAAACATTGTGCTGTAACAAGAACTTTCTAAGTATGAATTTGAGATCAGTGCACTCATAAATGGTAAAACCTTGAGAGAATTATGCAGGCTGTCCCAGTAGGGCATTAACACACTTATAATACAATCCCACTCTAAAAGTATCTGAATGTGCCCCATATATTACAGGAAAGAAAAGTGAACTATTTTATAAATGTGCTTTAAAGAAGTTTAAATGAAAAAAAAAAAAAAAAAAAAAAAAAAAGGAAACCGTGTCCTTATCCTCCACCTGTGAAACCAGGTGCTTTATTTATTGCAAGAAACTGAAGGAGTTATATATTATACTAATAACACTTTAAAATGTCTGAAGTGTCTTAAAAAGATCTTTCTATGTATTTGGAGCCCAAACTTGTGAAATACCAGAATTTTATGCAGGGACAATGTTCCCATTAAGAATAAGTATTACAACTTTCCACAGAATAAATTGTTCTCTAGCTTATTGATTTATAACAGGCTGAGCAATAAAATTTAAAAGTGATTCAGGATTGTGCTGACTTTTCTGTCTTTTTAGAGACATGTTAGCATGCCACACTTTTAAAATAAAATGTGAATCCTTTCTGGAGCAGAAGTAATGAGTACAGACTGTACTGTGTACCAATGGTGATGAAGTTTTTGCAGGTTTATGTAGGTGATAATTTAGCATATATGTATTTTAGCATAGATAAACTGTCCATATTTTGCTGCACTCTTGTAGTAATTTCCTGTCATCTTTCTACTCAGATGTTTCTATCATGTCTTTGTGATACACACCATTATTCTTTTTCCTTCACTAATTTAGACACAATATTTTTATTATTCCCAATGCAAATGATGATCTTTATTTATGACCTCCATCTCTGTGATAATGATGGTTTTTTTACCTGAAATAATAATAATTTAAAAACCCCAAACAAAATAAACAAACCTGGAATAGTGTTGAAATAGTAAGATAAAAAACAGATCTTTAATGGAAGCTTCCAGGTGCTCCCATGGTTACAGGCACACACAGCATTGGATTTCTAGAATTTTTATGTTTCAAAAATTAACATATCTAAAAAGTACTGTGCAATTAGAAGAGCAGCTGGTTAGGTAATTTACTCCTGGGTTCTGCCCCACTGGAGCCTCTCTCTCAATCTTTTAGCCCTACATTTTATTACGTCTACAATGTATGATGCAAAACAAAGTGTCCTTGCTAGACTAAAAGCAAGGCTAAGTGGGTTTCCAAGAAGATAGCATAATATGTAAGAAAATTTTGTAAGAAAGTGCAACTACTATGCTAAAGCGACAAAGTGTTAGAAACTATGCAGCTATATGTTAAAATCTATAAAGCTACAGATATACAAAAAGCAAAAATCTTTAGGCATCAATGTCAATTTATATTCAAGATTTTCACTCAGCACGTATTTGCAAGGAATGGAGTTCATCCTGCTCCTCATCCTTTCCATGTATTTAAAACGATTAAAAGTGGCTTTGGGTAGAGTGTTTGCTGGCACATGCACCATGCAGTGAAGAATGAAGCTATGTTGTGTCAGTGATAAATATTTGATAGTTCTGTAAGACTCTAATACTTTGTAATGAATCCTGTAATTTTATTCTAGAAAAGGCAAGACAGCATAGTGCACTGACTAAGGCCCTTGAAAGAATCAGTGGAATATGTCTTGGATTTGCAGCTGCACATTAGGGTAATAACACCAGTTATATGATATATATCTACATTTGTTTATAGGGAGATGCTTCTTTCATTTTTAGTCATTCTGGTTTTGTCTTCCAGAGCCTGCTTTAATTTTTTTTTGTCTTCTGTATGACATGGTGATTCAGAAAACAGACTTGAGAGGTAGCACAATTCTATTTCAATGTACTTTAAGGCCTCAATTTCTCTTTGAGGAAGAGGAAAGGGACGGACTTTTGTACTTTTACGTTAATGGTCAAACTTAACAACTTGGCAGTGTGATCAAAACAGAATGAAATTTTTTGGACATATACAAGAGTGCTTACCAGCACCTTGAAATAGTGTCCAGAATACACTAGGGAGCACTAGCAGATTTGGAACAGCATAAGGAATCAGCCATCTAGTCAAAGTTAAAAAACATGCTTTTTCTTTGTCATTAAAATAATTGTGAAAGTGTACCAACATACAAGCACAGGGAGACTACATATCCTGCTCACTGAAATTTTTTATGAGAGAATCTAACAAGATTTTTACACTGAGGATCCTCTGTATCATACCACCAAAAGAATGGTAAACAATATTTTCAGGCTTGTATGTACAGCCAAAGTCCTACAGAGACCTCAAGAAATCTTCAGGATTGACAGGATGAGTTCCTCTGGAAGGTAATATGTGGTTATATAAGGATTTTTATTCCATTCCTCAAAATTTTCTTGCATCTATTCAGCTGCATAAATCGTATAAGCTGAATTTAATTTAACACATAAGCTGAACTGATGTACAAGAGGGTTTTCTTTCTTTTTTTTTTTTTTTGCCGTTACCACATCCAGTGCCTACTTTCCTGGAAAGGTTTTTTTCAAGAAACAGAGAGAAGCTTGTCTAATCAAGCAAGTCCAGCATTTATCACAGCATGACTGTGATATCACACATGACTGTGACAACAATGCAAGCAAACTTGAACTCCCAGATAATTTTCCCCTTATTTAATCTCCTCTTGGGGTGGTGAGTGGTATAAATTGGTAAGAATAACATTAGGCCCCATTTTTCTGATCAGAAACCACAGTGCAATCTCATAATGAGACTGGGAATAGGTGTTTTGCTGGCTGGTTCCTAAGCAGAACAGTGGAATAGTTCAAAAGTTTCATTACAGTTGACATAGAAACAGTTTAACAAATCATGACAGTATCTGCAGTAGTATGCAATTTCTTTTTTTTTTAACAGAACATGGTCATCTTCATCAAAGACGTGCAAAATGCCACTGATTGTAGGGAACAGAACCTTTTTGAATGATGTGACCTTTTCTGTATCTGTAGCTTGTAGAAACTCTTCCCATCTCTTTTACCCACCATTTATAATTATTGACTTGAAGCTTTGTTTGTTGCTTATGTGTCTGTAAGATAAGCAGTTTTCCCCTTCACCATTTTTTTCTTCTATACAAGCTTTTCTAATACAAAATGCATAGAATGCATAAAAGCTAATAGTGATTTGATAGACACAACTTTTTATCAAATTACATTTGATGATGGCATTTGACAAAGGTAAAACCCCTTGTGAGTCCCTTCATAGACACTTATGAGTCTTTTCTACTCTTGTTAGCAATTTTTGATTTACTAGTCTAGGTACAGTGAACTGAATGGTAGCTCTGGTCCCTCAGCTTTTCTGCTCATTAGCTGCATTACCTACTGTGGTTCCATATAAAAATACAATGGAGGGCCATCTGAATGTGTCTGCTAACTACAGTATGTGGGACTAACATCAACAGTTCCTTCACTCCATTCTCTCCAGCTACATATATTTGAAAGGAGGGGAGGGCAGGGGACAAGAGAAGGGTTGTTTGGTTGGTTTTTTTTTGTTTTTGTTTTTGTTTTTTTTTTTTCAGAGAAAGTAATTTGAGAACATGAGATGAAAAAAAAATAAGATAATATTTAGTGCTGTACCCTTTATGTATCTTGCCTGTAGCTTCATTGGCTTAGGTTTTGTGTGCTTGTTCCTTAACTTTCTGTGCTTCACACCAGGTCCAACTGTACTGCAATATTGCAAAATACACAATGCACTGTATAAAACTTCTGCTCATGACTATTTCTTGGGTGACCAATGATAAATATGTTGCATATGTTGGAAACCCCTTCTTTAAGATGATCTCGAGAAATGTCATTACATTTTCTCCATCAAAGACTGCTTCTACCAAGAGAAGGAACTTTCTCCAGAAGTGGTTTGCTGTGAGCGTAGAGGTTAATGATGGAGCAGGAAAAAATACTCCACATGTGCTTAACTGTTTGTAGGTGTAGAAGAAAGCATTACAGGTGACCTTACTAGTGATAAGTCACAGTTTTACTAATTACTAAAGAGGTACAGCTTTTGTCCTTAATAGGTTGCAGTTGTGACTAGTAAGTGTGATAAAAGGGGTGAGTTAGTGAGTTAGGGGTAGGGCCTGGGGGAAGAGGACTTTGAGCAGATAGAGGAGGAGCCCTAGGCAAGAAGGAATGTTGCAGAGAAACGCAAAAAAGAATGAAACCAGGAAGAGAATTTCTGCTATAAAAGATCTGCTGTGAAGCCTGTCTGGGTCTGATGGAGTTAGAGCCTGCTGCTGGAGCCTGCAGTTGTAGTCGAGCTAGGTAAAGCCTGAGGTCAGATGTGGCAAGGAAATCCTTGCAGCATCATATTCCAGCAGAAATCATATTCCAGCAGAAATCACCAGCAGTCACAGGCTGCAGTTGGACCCTACAGTAGCAGCTTGCTGTAGTCAGAGCCAGTGAATAGTTGGAGTCAGGATAACTGAGTTGTAAAGAAGAATAAACCAGGACTCTTTTCATGTTGTTAAATTAGAGTCTGTGTCTTGCCTCATTTCTACCCGTAACAAGGGGTCTGCTGCAACAACTGCTAAATAAATATATTAATTATTTGTAATCTGTAAATATATTAAACATCTTGACTGTAGAGATTGTGGCAAATAAATGGTATAAGTAACCAGATCAATGAGGCAATAAGTCTGAAGAATGTGGACAAAAGATAGATTTGGTGTCTTATAAATCCTTTCCTTTATGGTAATGCAAATTCTATCCTTGCTTTTCAGGTAAAGGCTGTCAGACAATGTGATTGATGTGGGATGTCTGTAACTGAGAATAAACACAATGTACAAAACTTGGGCTTTGTGGGAACCTTGAAAATGGAGCATGGGAACATCAGAGAGGGGCAAGAGGAGTAGCTCCGGCAATCATATTGAAGAGAAGGATTTGATTTATACATATTAATATATCTTCTTATCAAGATGTATGTGAGAAGCAGGACAGAAACCAGCTTTTTTTCCTTCTAACTACTACCCAAGTACCTAATGTTTACCATGATGATGCTGGGTGCATGTGAGACTGGATTTTAGCTTGGAATTAGAATTTGAGCTCAAGCTGAGGAGACTAAATGAATCCAAGTACTTTGAGTTCCCACTTTAATTTTTTTTTTTTTAACAAAAATCTTTAACCACCAAAATGAAAAATACCTCTACACTTGATTTAATATATTCTTTTCTCTCTCTCTCTCCATCCAGGAAGGAGGAGGAGCAGAAAGACACCAGCATGCATGGTATGGAGGATGAAAGCAATTATAATGCATGATGTAGGAGGAAGAAAATTATGGGGAAATTATCTTTAGAAGTTCACTGATCACTACCTTCATAGATTATAAAAGAATCACTGAAAATATATATGTAAATTACCTGAATTTTCTATTGGAGTTTTCCTCTGCTGTCTAGATTGTGAACCTTAGTGAAATTTTGTAAATTAAGGAAAATAATAAAACCCAATTTATTTTAAATGATTTCTGATGCTAGCCAGATGCATGAATGGTTAATTTGCATAGGTGTTCAATTATTTTAAAAAATATACGTGTGATGATGAGTTACTTAATGACCTGAAAGCAAATTCATTTTGGGAACACTACAATATAGAGTGATGAATGTAAAGCTGAATGCTTGCATCTGGATTTTAACTTTTCCCTCCTCCCCTCGCCCCTTCCTTCCAAGAGACCATTCTATTTAACTTTTGTATGGTGGAAAGATAATTCAGCTAGTCACCAGTATTAACTTACAGGCTATGGCTTAGCAACTGTGTAATTTCACAATGTTTAATATGCATACAGAATCATTTTCTACTTTATGATTAGATATCAGAGTTTAGATAAGCTATTTATTTAATGTACTGTTCAAGACAAATACGGAGACACAAATTTATCAATTTTTATATTTATTTTATAAAAAAATATTATTTCAGCTATTTTACAGGAGGATTAACAGTTATGGAAAATCATTTGGTGTACATTGGAGAAATGAAAGAGAAGGGTGAAAGATCTGATTTTTTATTAAAATCTGAGCTTAAAAAATGCTTATCATAAAGGATGTCCAGTTAAAAGCTTTTGAACTCAGAGTCAGTCACACTGATATAGATCAGGAACAAGCCTTTGAAACACAAAAGCAATTTTTTAAGAAGAAAATCCATCAGTACTGAAACTATGAGATCTGAGGCTTTGTGTTCTCATGATTTCTCTAACTGTTTAAGAAGCTAAAATTTTCATTCTTTATTTTACCCTTTTCTTTTGGTTGGTTGGTAGGTTTGAGCTTTTTAGCTCTATATTCCAAATTTATTCCGCATATGCAACTGCTGTGTTATTTTGGGCAAAGATTTTTTTTCAGTTTAGTGAAATGTAGATTCCTGGCTGAGAGCTGCATAAGTTACTGGTGACAAAATGTTTCTTCTTTTTGGACTCTTTCTTACTTGTTATGCTCTAATTCCTGCTTAACACTACACTAATACACACCTTTAATTTCCCACTGGTAAGAAAAGTGACGTTAGAGTCAATCTTCTGTCATAAGGGTACAGTTGGTCATTTGTTAGTGTTTTGTACTGGCTGGGCATCTCCATGTCTTGGAACAGGAGTTTGCATCTATTCATAGGTACAAGAGATGGGGTTGGAGGTGCAGGTGTTTCATATTGTTTCTGTTCTCATTCTTCCCTATTTCTCCCCTGTTCATCACTGGGAGGGACACTGGGAGGGACAGTCTGACTCAGACTTGGGCTGCAGCTATCTCCAGAGTACACAGACTTCTTGGACAGAAGTACTGTTTTAACTGCATAGCTTTTCCTCTTCCAGGTAGTCTCTATTAATTTCAGCAGCTCCTACGGTCTCTTAACGAACGAAAAGAAAGCAGGTTGTGAGCAGACGATGAAATGTAAAACCAAAGTCTGAATTTTCCTCAGTTTCCTTCTGAACTTGTTTTGGGTAGCAGGCAGCAGTGGACGTGTTTGACTGGTCTGTAAACATTATTCTTTCACAACAAATCATCTTGAAAGGTATTTTGAGATCACAGTTCATGTCTCAATAAGCTTTATTGTTTTTCCTAAAGATATTCTTAGGATATAAATATCAAAAATTGGATTAAATAATAAATGTAATATGACTTCCTGTAATTCTATTTCTTCATTATATTGAAGTTTTTTGGGACCAGGTCAGGAGACTCTGTTTCTTTTAAAGTTTCTCTCCAGAACTTCCTGATTTCTTTCTGATATCACAAAACTTTGCAATTGTGTTTGGTTCTCTCCCTTTTGGAAATAAATGAAAAACAGTATTAGATAATTTATTTAGTTATCACCCAGAGAGTCAGATTTTATCACTAGTTTATTTTGGATGATAGCTGTCTATCAATTCAGGGATTTATTAAACAAAAGAGAATTTAAACTACCATAGTGTTGCATACAAAATTTTCTCTAGTCATTTACTTGAGGTTTTATCTCAACATGGAGGTAAGTTTGTCAATTACATCTCATACACAAAAATTCCAACAAGCAAGCATAAGTAGTGCCAAGGATTTTTCAACACTAAACGCAGAGAATAACCTGCAACACAGCTGCAACCTGCAATACAGCCACAGCCTGCAAATATTTGTATTAATAAACCATCAAGGCTGGGTTCCACCCCTTTTTAAAGGGAAACTTCAAAAGAGTCATCTTGCATTTTTGTCTGCATCTAATTTTTTATGTGATTTGTGGAATATAGATAATCTTCACTGAAAGAAAGAGAGGTGTAAGTGATCTAAAAGTTGTACTAGACTAATTAAATGGGAAACCTAGCAGCAGCAACAGTAACAAAATAGAGTAACAAAAGCCAAAGCAAGTTTTCTACCTGCCTAATCAGTAAGTTGTTTCAAAGAGCTGAAACCCTTTCAGAATTCAAAAAAAAAAAAAGGATGTTATATCCCATTTTGTCCCAGAATTTGTGAAGTAAAATTAATCCCACTCTTTATTGAAAGTAAGAACACTTTTCAACCTGTAAGAGAAAAAATGAAGCGCTAACGAATCCTTGAAAGTCTGTCTTGAGAAAAAAAAAATTGTAAATTAATCCAAAAGAGAGCTTTTCCAGTAAAATCTTTAGCAACAGGTTCAAGAAAAAAGAATGTATGAAACTCTCTGCCTATTTCTGTTATATTGTCTGCACTTTTTGAATCCTTTTTTGTATTTGAAATAGTCAGAATAATATTTTTTTTCTGTAAATTGCATATGTTGTGTCTGTTTTATCTATAATTTTCCATTTTGTATGGAAGAACTTAGCTCCACAGTCCTGTCTTCTGACAACTGTAACAAACTGTTGTAGAGTACAAATAGTTAAATCCTGAGACAAGTGATAAACAGATTGCAATGAAGTAATTCAGCTTATGAGATGGTGGAGTTTCTTCCTGCATTCTTTTCTGTGTAGCGAATTGTGTCCTTATTTATGTTTGTAGATAGGCAAGGAATATATGCATTACTCATTCTTGATTTAAAAGGTGGCTTGTAAATGGCTGAGAGATAAGTAATTTTGTATCTCCAGAGAAAGGAGTCATCTCGTACAAAACTTAACCTGCTTAACAAGTTCAACTCTGTGCTATCTCCAGATAGCTTACCCTACTGACTGTAATATGTACCTGTTCATTACATAATCCTCAAATATAAAATATTACATATTTGGGAGGATTTGGTAAAGAACGTATTTCTAGAATTTACTTCTGTTGGTTTGAATATCCCAACACTTTTTCAGTACTTACCAGCTTCTAGAGAATATTATCTTAACTCCTAATTCTCACAGAATCACAGAATCAATTAGGTTGGAAAAAAACCTCTGAGATCATTGAGTTCAACCTATGATCAAACACCACCATTTCAACTTGACCATGGCACTTCCAGTCTTTCCTTAAACACCTCCAGGGACCAGGACTCCACCACTTCCCTGGGCAGTCCATTCCAATTCCCAATCACCCTTCTGTGAAGAAATCCCTCATATTATCTGACCTAAACCTCCCCTGGTGCAGCTTGATGCTGTGTCCTCCTGTCCTGTAGCTGGTAGCCTGGGAGAAGAGACCGACCATCAGCTGGCTGCAGCCTCCTCTCAGGTATTTGTGGAGAGTGATAAGGTCTCCTAAGACTCCTTTTCTCCAGGTCAAACAAGCCCATCTCCTTCAGCTACTCCTCACCAGAATTGTGTTCCAGACCCTTCACCAGCTTTGTTGCCCTTCTCTGGACACACTCCATCACCTCAATGTCCTTCCTGAATTCAGGGGCCCAGAACTGTACAAGTACTCAAGGTGCTCCTCACTGAAAAGCAAACAAAACAAGCAACAGCACCTAACAACTCCCACCTTCCATTTGCAGTCTCAATTCCACAGATTTTCTGGAAGCACCTCTAGCTATGAAGTTGACTCTAAGGTCACCAATGACATTCTGGCCTAGGATCATCACACTAGTTCCTAGTAGACATGTTCTGTCTAATTCTTTATCTGATGCTGCAGAGAAATAAAGAAGTCCTCTCTATCAGAGGGAGTAGTAAGACAGAGAAGCAGTTAACTTGTGTCTCTCACAGCCCCTCTTGCACTCTTAAATAGAGTCTAGCACCAGTTTACTTAATAAAACCTTAGGAATTTTTCTGGGAGTTTTGCAAAGGAAATTTCGATCTATTGCTTTTGGAAGAGATTTTGCTCCTATATAATAGAAGCTTGGTGTCAAGAAACAGAAGAAAAAAAGAAACCTAGGGTATCATCATGTGTTTTAGCAAAATTAACTGTATCAGAGCCCACTCTGGTCTTTAGACCAAATAGAAGGATTTAGTTATGTTGTGCTATTAAGCTCTTACCTTTGAAATGAGCCATGTCAGATATCCTTAGTAGGAGTTGCTGATGAATTTTTGAGATAGCCAAGAAGTCAAAAAACTTGTCTTGAAGTTTTCTAGCTAGGGCAGAGAGGTGACATGAGCTGATTTAACTTACTGATTTAATGATAAAAATGACACAGCATCATTGGCATTGAGAGGATAGTATCTGTTTAATCCACAAATACAAACTGAGTGCTAAAACATTTAAGGGAATTTAACAATTTCTTGAACGGTAGGAGATGAAAACCTAAGTAATTGGACTATATACAACTAAAATTTAGAAAAAAATATAAGATTCTCTACGATTCTGATTACAAGATGTCTTTTCAAGCATGATTTTTAACTTATTTTAATGAGGATTCTGGTAATAATATGAGTTGTGCTTATTTATATTTGGAGAAGGGAAAAGTGACAGAAAAAAAAGGATTTTGATTTGTGTCTGAGGGGGTTAACATACTGGTAGATTCATTATGATTTATCTTGCTGCAGTGTTAGAGTTGTAATCAAATATATTTACCACAGGTATAAAAGCCAGATAATGTAGTATATTATCTATTGTCTGTGGCAGATTTTATTGTTAAGGAGCACATGAGGGTTGTGGGACAAGCTACCGTGTATTTGTTTCTAGCTGTTAAGTTTTCAGCAGTGAATTTTTCTGACACACATAAGTGATATAAGACTTTTACATTGCAACAAACAAGACATAAATTTAAAAAAAATGGAGGGGGGATTTTATTTTATATATTAATATTAGCAATACTGTATTTTCTGGATTTTTTTAAAAGAACATAAGAAATCTATACATAATACATTACATATTTCTCTCTCCATGTATACAGATAGAGCAGCTGAGAATTCACAGGTATCTACATGATCTAGAGATAAAAATCTTGGTAGAATCATAGATGAAAAACCATTTGGTAAGTCTTGGATTTTAATAGTTTTTTAGATATTGTGATCAATGGCATGTGTTGCTAAAAACACTCCACAGGTTCAGTTTCTGAGTTTTCTGTTTTGAATGGAATAAATAGATTGAAATTATTCTGAAGTGGTTTGTAACTTCTACTAAGAAATTCTTTTTTCGTTTGTGGTGGGGGTTTTTTGTTTGTTTTTGTTTGCGTTGTTTTTGTTTTTGTGGGGTTTGTTATTTTTTGGTTGGGTTTTTGGAGATGGGGGTTGGGGAGAGTTGTGTCTGGAAATGAGTAATTTCTATGAATAACACTATCCTGTACAACATCACTTACATGAATTAAAAGAAAAATATTTACCAAAATATCTTAAATCTTATCTATTTCCTCTTATGTTCCTAACCCTACGGGCTGTATTAATTCAGGCTATGTCAGAAGGTGTAATAACCTTCCTACTTGTACCATCCAGAGATTTTGAGCATTGTGAATCTCTTTTCAAGACTTGCAGCAGGCTTTATTAGGCAGTAACAGTGTTAGTGTGGTTGGAACACAGCAGAATGTCTAACAGGATGTCTTTTGCAGAGGTTATTGTCTTGAGCATACACTGTGTGTTGGCACTACGTAGAGGAACACCCTGATCCTGCACTAGTGTTCTGAATGTCACTAATAATGAATGACAGGATTTATTCATGTTATGTTCATTACATATTTGTCCTTTAACAATAAGATTCATTGTCTTAAATATCTGCTACTGGTTAATGAAACCTCTCAAAGACTTCTGCTTTCTCCCTGTGATAGGGAAGGCTGCAGCTTCAGACGGAAAAAGATTTGCTCAAAGCCTCCATGACGGTTTGACCTGCTTCAGCAGCCAAACACCCACCCTCTGTCTTGGTCATTCCCCTCTCCCTTGGGATGAGGAGAAAATAGAAGGAAGGCCAGAAGACTTATGTATTTAGTCTTAAAGAATGGAGACAGAAACTATGCACAGTAGCAAATAGAAAACAGGAATTTATTACCCACTGGCAGACAGGTGTCCATCCACTTCCTAGAGACCATGGCCCCAGCATGAGTAACAGTCTCTTGGGAAGACAAACACCACAGCCATGAATGTTCCTCTTTCCCTCTCTTTTCTCTAAGCTGTCCTTGCTAAGCATGACATCACACAGTATGACATCTTCCTTTGTTTTCTCTGGGTCAGCTGTCCCACCTCCAGCCTATTTACTTACAAATATAGATCCTTCAGGCTATTTGTAGAAAAACAATTCCACTTCTCACTTTTCTGGATTTAGATGAGGTATCTAACAATAAAGCAAAATTTATTCATTTATTATTTTATCCAGTTGTTTTGTGTTTTTCCTTATCTTCCCCTTATCCATTTCTCTGACCACCATGTACTACTTCCTTCTTCTGGCTTCTCTTCAAACCCTGAATACTTTTAAGAAGTCTCTAAAGGTTAGAGAAATGCAGATTGTGGCCCTTCTTTAAAGGAGGGCTTTGCAAAGCACGTATGCTAAGGGAGATTGACATGGAAACATGTAGAATTGCTGCTAACACCTGTCAGCAATGTAGTGTTCAGCACCACCACTATCAGCTTATAAAACAGACTTTTTTTTTTTTTTTTTTTTTTTTTTTTTTTTTTTTTTTTTTTTTTTTTTTTTTTTTAGTGTGAAATCAATTCCAGAAGAAAAGCAAAGCAAAACAAATAAACAACTCCTAAAGAAAAAATAAAATCCTTTAGAACTTGCAAAATTCGGCAGATCAGTAATGAAAACTGAAAAGTCTTGAAGTCAAAATCTGACATGCCTCACAATAAGAGTGTCTATGCAGTCTTTGATATGACTCCTATATACACATTTTTTAGAGAATTGTGTGGTGATCTGTAAAACAGAGAAAGTTTCCTGTCACAGTACACAGGAGAGGTGATGCTTCCTTACAGCTATTGGCTGTACTAATTTGTCCTTAGTATTCAGACTGGATGGTGACTTTTTTCTGCATGGTTATTGAATACATTCTGCAGACCGGATTATTTATTTTCTACCGTATATAAGCACTTTGCAGAAATTAATTTTCCTTTATAATATTCTCTTTATTCAGATGAATTGAGGGACAGAGTATTTTGAAGTCCTATTTCATGTATGAGGTTTGTGATTTTTCTGTCTTTGGGTCTGTATTAGTATCAGGTATGTTCAAAAAACACATCTCCACAATTTAATTTATATAAATACAGAATATGTGAAACCCAGAAATAACGAATATATGGTTCGGGCCCTTCCCCAAAAAGTATTGATTTTAAAAATGAACATTATATTAGCCTGAAAAGGAATTCCTTTGCAGAAGCAGGAATTCTCATGCTTTATTCAAATATTTTATTTACTTTAGTGGTCATTGTATACTGTGTTCCAAAGTGTTATAAGCAAGATCCAAGTCTTATAGCAGGAGTCTGTTTTACTACATGAGCTGTTTCAGTTTTTAAGTTTGATATGCACAAAAATATTTGCAAATGTTAACTATTTCGTCCTCTCTCCCTCCCAGTTTTCATCCATTAAATTTCTCTCTGTGCTCCCATATGTGATTGAGATCTGCTCTGCCTGGCAGTGTGCCCTTTCTGTCGCTGATCCTTCTTTTCTAGTCCCTTGGAATAACTGACATATCAGGTTATTCAACTGGTTCTGGCAAAGCTTGAAAGGAAATGTAAAAAACTCTTACTAGAATATCTGCATATAATTGGAAAAAAAAACCAAAACAACAACCAAACTAAAAACACAGGCAAACTTTGAAGAATCCAAGTCCTTCTTGAAGTCCAACATAAGAGTAGCAAGCTTCAAGATGTGTACAGAACAACTTTTACTCCAGTTTATTAGATGAGTTGAGAGGAAAATGTAGTTGGCAGTAGTAGAGCAGAGGAGGCAGAGAGGAGAAAGATCTTTAGTCTCTGTGGGACAGACAGTTATTTATGTTTTGTGGTTGGTTCTTGGTACAAGAGTGTCTTACTCATTCTCCTAGGAGAAGGCGACTGAGCATTGGTGGCACAGTGTGGCTGCCTTTGAGCTGGAACCAGATTAACCCCTGTACTGATGCTGCTTTTATTTTAGGGGGAAATCCTAACAGTACATCAATTAGGGATAGAGTAGATATTTGATATTATTCTAGAATTTACATTATTTTTGCTAGTTTCTGAATCATAATAACCAAATATGCCTGAAATTTTACCAAGTCATAAAGCATTAAAATTCCAAACTCAGTTAAATTATTGTGCATCAAATACTGCTTTTATGTCTTAGATTTTTCAAATCCAAAGGTATATCTGATCAGATTCTCCTTGCAGTAACATATGTGCAGAGCCAAAACAACCCAAATTAAATCACCAAAGTATTTGGAATGCACAGTAGAAGCTAACAAGAATGTATTTCTTTCCTACATGGGTCATGATGATGCTTCCACTGTGATTCAGCTCAAGTCTTTGTTCAGACTCCCAGCTATCTAGAAGAGTTATGTGATTTAGGATTCTTCTGAAAACCAAATGCTCTGCTACCTCTTTTAATTTCTCCTATCTTCACTGTCACAAGTTTTCCGTACAAAGCTGTGAATTCGCTGGTTTGAGGCTTTGTTTTGTCAAAATCTTTGCATAAATCAAAATTTTTTCAAACCATGAAATTAGATGTTCATATTTCAAGTTTTCTGCCAATTTGGAATGACTAACTTAAAGAGCTACTGTCTTTCTCATTGTTTTGTCATTTTTCTATTACTACTACTGCTATTGTTAGTTATATTTGTATTTCTATTTTAGTTTCAAAACATATTATTAATTATTATCTGTGTTTGTCTCCAATAATTCAATGAGTTATTTGATGCATCAAGACTGAACAGGCTGTATGAGACAAGTGTGGCTTTCATTATAGAATTCTCAGTTCCCTGGTATGACATTCTGCCACCAAACTGAAAATCTGAAGAGCAGCACATATCCTTTGGCTTCCTTTTAGGCACCAAGACACAAAACAATGGCTTACACAAAAAAGAGCACAGAAGAAGTTTTGTGCCCTGATACCATTACAGATTTCTGAAGTGACATGCAATCCATATAAACATTCCTTTTATAGCTTTTCATGAGTTCAGTGTAGGTTTCCTGTCACTCTGAAAGAACAAGTGTGGGCAGGTGCTGTGCACTTTTCTTTTCATGGCTCTGCAGATGCTTTCAAGCTTTCCTTTAATGGAGCTGCACAACAGTATGTAGTAGTACTGCGAACACCTGGCGAGTAATTAAAGCCACGAGGTTCTGTTCTTGACATAAACCAGTCTCATACTAAGCCCTGTAGAACTGAAAGCCCACATGCTGTATTATTGCCTGCACAGTCTCTTCCCACCACAGTGCAGTCACAGCCCTTCAGCCAGACGGACATTTTTCATCTCAGTGAATGATGGGAAAACTCACCCTCATCTTAGGGTTTGTCGTGTTTGTATATTCACCCAAGAAGGCCATGGACTGTGGATAGAGGTCTCTTGACTCTGCTTTTAGACAGATTTTAGGCTCATTGCTAGCAAATATAACTCAAATTCTTCACATTCCATTCTATATCACTGGCAGTGAAAGTCTATCTTACAGTTAGTCATGAATCAAACAATAATTTTATGTAAGGAATGGTACTGGTTATCTTAATACCTTCCTCCATGACAGTAATGTTTCTCCTAACATACTTTGATGGCACAATCACCGTTACACAGCTTGTTAATACGTTAATTGAACCTGCTTTTGTGATTAGTATATATATGTAATTAGTCAATTTTAAGGATAAGTGGTGAACATTCTACAAAACATATGCAGAATAATAATAATAACTTTATATTTGACTTATCACTACATTTTGAAATTTGGACACATAAAAAATATTTTCTTTAAAAGGAAATTTTCAAAACAGGAATGGTTTTGGTGTGTTCCTAAGATTTTTTTCTTTTTTTTTTTTTTTAAATAAGCTTTATCACTCTTTTGCACTGTGTTAGTAATGAAAATTAAATTATGCTTGACAAAATACACAGATAAATCGCTTTTAATGATCCTTTGCATTTAAAATTTTACAGTTTGTTGATATAACTTTGTTGGTTTGCATATCTACTAATATGCAGCATTAAGCAATTTCCTTTGTTTATTTCTGTCATTAGTGAGTCAGTAGCAGTGTCTCATAATGCTGCATAAGACAAAACATTGGTGCATACATCTGGTTCTCTTTCAAACAAATGTTCTAGAAAAGTGTAAAGTGGTTTATTGTTTACTTTGTTGGTTTCAATGAATATTGGGAATCCAACTAGTCATCTCATACTTACAATTTGAAGATATTTTGGTAGATAGTATTATGCAAAAAAAACAAAGGATTTGCAAACTTTCTTAAAAGGAAAATATATTTTTTCCTGTAATTTTCAGAAATTTAAGCAAGGAAGCTTGGTCTTCCAGAATTTCTCAATATGCAAAGCTGAGCAGGATTTGAGAAATATACATCTGAAAAGCTTAAGATAAGAGCTCGTCTATTTAACTGTGTTTCTCCTTTTAATTTATAGTTAACTGAAAGAGTGTTAAAAAAAAGAAAAACAACTAAATTTTCTGTGTATCATAAAGTTCATAGAAACTTTATTACCATGCAGATTTACTCAGTCTCAGTCAGAATCACTGCTGATCTCTCTGAAATGTTACAGGTCCACTTATCACCAGTTCCCAGGTGACCGATCTGCAATTTATTCATATCAGAAACTGTTTCTGCTCTGGGCACTCTGATTTTAATGTGGGCTGTATATCATCAGGCAATGACAAGAACAGAGGGATTGATCTCTCCTGGCCTAATAAGCTTATTTTTATCTTCAACTTTGCCTTTGTAGTGGAGGAGATATTATAAGCTGTCTGACACTTATTTAGAGATGTATACACAGAAGAAACAACTCCCAGCAGCTTCAGGGAGTAAGCTATGCATGCTCAAGCAAAATTCATGAAAACACTTCATAATAATCTTTGCAAGAAACAAAACTTTTAATGGGGGAAATTTTCTGTTCCTAACCCAGAAACTTTCAACAAATGTTCCTCTCCACACACGAGGTACTCAGGTAAATTGGCACACGCTGACCTGGATTCGGGGACAATAGCTGTAATCTGACTGCAAAAAGCCCAGTAGGCTGTACAGAGGCTTCATGTCAATCAGAGAAAGAAATGGAAGTTAAACAAGCGCTGCTAGATTTTTGTGCTTTTTTTTTCCACATGCTCTGTTTGTTTAACCAGCAGGGTGTCACCAGGTGGATGTTAGTGTTCGTGTACGAGGCTTTCACAGAGATTGATGTTCACAGCAACAGCTGAGTTCATTTACAATGCCGTTCTCTGAAAGCCTTGCTGAATAGATTCCTAAAGACAGTGATTTACTGTCTGTCTTTTCCTCTTTTATTATGTTCCACCACCAATGATGCCTATTCTTATTTGATGACTTCAGTATCCTTGCTCAAAGGTGCTCATACATTTTCAAATTCCGTTACTGTTAGAAAAAGGAGAGAAGGAAGAAGAATGATTGAGCTGTCTTTGAATGGTTGCTGATCTCTTGCTGCCCTATAACTATTGTAACATGTTGCATTGTCTCAGGGTTACTGGGAGGTGTAACAGCAAAAAACTTCAGAGAAAACAAGGCAGCTTCTGGAGAGATCCTTCTACCATATATTCTTTACTACCTCCTTTCCTAGTTAATAGGGTAAGTATAACATTTCAACTGAGGATTAACACTGAAGAGAATTTAAATCACTGAAGAGTTAAAAAGTTTCAACACTTCATTGGAACTTAAAAACTGATTGTCCCAGGATAGCATATGCTAGCAGCCTATTTTTTTTTTTTCATATTTTATTATCTTCAGCCAAAGATATAATGCATATTCCTTCATTCAGTTTTCAGTTGGTGGATGAAACTGGCAGAGTTGAACAAAATTTTCTGTTTGTAATATTCAGCATTTAAATACTTAAAACCCTGTAAAAACAAACAAACAAAACCCCCACAAAACTACAACAAAATCCCAACAAAAATCCTTCTATAAAACTTTTTTCCTTTTAATTTTTCTATTTGATGAGGTAGGTGGTGGTTTTGATGCTAGGGTAGGAGATCAAAAAGAATCTGGAAAATAAAGATAATTATTAAATGAGCATATGGATATAAAGATACTTGATCCAGCTTCTGGATCTCCAAGGGTCTCATATGAAAGTAAACGTAAATTCACCAAGGAATAAAACTAAAATCTGTTGAAGCCACCAAGAGTTTTTCCACTAATATATTGGATTTTGGAGCAGGTTTTGAAAAGCTCTCTCAATTTAGCAGCAATGCCATGATCCCATTAAATATCTAAATTACAAGTACTCCCTAAGACTGTACATACTAATTTCAGTGATAAAAATGATACATCTTGTTCACATTTGTTTCAACTTCCTGTATTTTATTTTCAATCATTTAAATGTTATAAAATTTAAAATAAAGATATATAGGTGAAAGGAGATATAGGGAAATTGTACAGCACACTGTGCTTATAGCTTAGAAAACTCCACCCTTTGACTGAGATTTGCCAAACATAAAGCATTTTATGTCATTTTTGTCTGTATTCCAGTAGGAGAGATATGCTCATTTTAGTTTTCTCAGATAGAAATTGCAGTGAACTGTTCTGAGAAGCTTTCAGAAGTATCAAGAATTTGGATGAATTTCCCAACAAAGTGAAGTAAAATCTTCACTTTAGATGGATCTGCCACTTAATAAAATTTCCTTCATTTTTAAAATATGAAAAAAATGGTACAGAAAAGGTGAGAGAAATCTCTGTATCAAAAGATGATGCTGTTAAGAAGGGATTCCTCAAAGTCTAATAATCTATTGTCAGAACTCCACTATATGTGAGTCTTTATTTTACTACCACCTCCAGTTCTAGCTTTCTATGAAAGTAGAAATGTGAAGAGAAAGATACAGTCTTGTCACTGTGTAATTTCCCTTTCTTTTTAAGGTAACTTGCATGCTTTTTTTTTTTTTTTTTTTTTTTTTTTTCTGTGCATTCAAGAGCTTGGATTCCTTTTTCTCCTTCCCAACTCAAGCTGAGACATGGATATTATTAACAGGACGAAGTTTGCATTTCTTCTGCTCATGCATATGTAGAAGAGGTCAGCCTTATAAGCAGACTTTCACCTTCAGCTGTTGTCAATGCCTCCTCCAGAATAAAATCTAACACTAAGGTTACTAAAGACAAAAGCAACTTATCTCACATCATAAACAGTAGAGAAACATAAGAGAAAGGAAGACAGTACTTAGAAGTTTCAAAAAAATCCAGTCTTCTAATTCTGGTAACACAGATGCATATCCTAAATAGTCAGAAAATCAAATATTGTTCCTGGTAATGTTTTGTTAAGCAATTTTGACAACAGCACACATTTGGCCAACTTACAAATAAAGCATGCTTGTCCTTTGAATTGTGCGTGGTTTGTAGTATGCTAAGAATGACAACAATTACAGAATTTGCATGTATCTGCCAACAGAACAGATGGCTTTGTAGGTAAGGACAATGGAGGAGAAAAGACAGGAAATGTTCAAATGAAATCCAAAATAAAAAAGAAATCTTAACTAGATCCTGATACGCTCTATAGTAAAGAACTTTAATTTAAAATATTGCAGTAGCAGGGGAAGTGAGGAGATTGTAATGAATTTGAGGTGATTTCTGAGAAAAGTGTTGAAAGTGGATGGCCATGCTTCTACCACATTAAATCACAAATATTCTTTAGTCCTCTCCTCCATAAAACTGCTCAGAGTTGTGTTGGTGTACCTCATCCCATCCTAATGTCTATGTTGCAGTCCAGAAGGAGTGTGAAGATACAAGATGGAAAATTAACTTGTAGAAACTGCCCTTATAAAATAAACAGAGCCAAAGTGATGAAAAAATGATAGTTACTGTAGTTACGGTTTTGAATAGCTAAAAAAGCTAAGGGATATTCATAGTTCCATTTCTATTATCCTTATAATTCAGTGGCCACCTATTATATCAAGGACACAGAGCACATGTACACTGTTACTGACATTTTCCTACACCAGAAACTGTTTTTCTCTTACATCTCTGACAAATGCTTTGCAATATACTGAGCAAAAATATATCTGTGTCCCATTCATTTCACAGTCTAGGAAACAAACAGATTTCTGTATGTAAATGAAGAGCAAGACACAAAGTATATAATGTGATATGATGCTGAGTAGCAGTAGTGGAAGACAGATACCAGTAGCTGAAATGCTACACTTTAAATTTTTTTTTAAATTTTATTTTTAAACCACTGGAACAAAAAAAAATTTCAAAAGAAAGATTTTAGTGATAGAATGAAATAGATCTGCAGAAATCCACAGTGACCTTTCCCCATGTATAATAAACAGAATTGGAATAAATGAACAAAGATCCTATTTGAAAATGTAATGAATTGAATATAGCAGTATAGTCAATTAGAACTGTGACTTGACCTCAATACCGAACAAAAGACAACAAGAAAGGTGAATACCAGCTAAGAAATACTATGAAAAAAGCTGTGGTAAGAAAGCAAAAAAAGAAAACCACATTCTTATTGATCCACTAAGCACACAACTGATTCACAGCATTTCCCTTTAATTCAAAATACTGTAAAAAAATGAGAGTGGGGCAAACCATATGCTAATACAATCAAGTTTTCAAAGTGATGATTTGCCCTTTTGAGAAAAAAAAATCATAGCTAATGTAATTTGGGACAAATTCTGCATGCTTGATGACTTCTGAACTTCTTATCCATCACTGCAACAAGTCCATATTTGGTCCAAATTATTTTATTTTTATTATTATTTATTGTGGGTGATATTTGTCACCTTCTTTTATTGACACCTGTAAGTACCAGTAGTTCCAGTTTGTTCTCCTGGACATTCTTTAAAGTCTAGTCACTCTGTATGCCCACACTATCTCATCTCATCTCATCTCACCTTGCCAGGCACTTCTATCTGACTGCAAAGGGTTTTTATTGAAGAGAGAATTTCACACTGAAGATTGCATCTTGTGAATTCATCCATGAAGTGTTTTTTTACTTGTACAGCTATATATTCACATGTAAATGAGTCATATTGCTGGGGCACCAGAGAACAGCACAGAAGCTAAAAATAAATTCCCATTGTCCTAGACTGTCCCAGGTACTGGGACTTAATAGGACAGATTTTGTTTGCTTAGTTTTCTATTTTTCATTGTATTTCCTTATTTTTTGTTTCTTAGTATCTTTTCTTTCAGCTCTTCTATTTTATACTGGAAAATTTACCTGTGAGACCTTTCAACCAGAAGAAATTGTTCTTTCAAATTTTGTTAAAGATTTTGACTATTTTTGTGGACACTTCTGTCTCCAATCAGATGTGAGTTACAATGGCTTGCCCTTATTTTTCAGGCTCTGTTTCCAGCTTTCATGACTGCTATCTTTGAGGCAAACAGTTTATCAAATATCTTTCAAGAAATGGCCATTAAAGAGAAAAGACAAAAGAGAAATGGTCTAAATTAGCTCTCATATTACTAAACTATTGTGTTGTTTCTGTTCAACTTCAAACTGTTTATGAGTTACCACAGTGGTAACAAAGATTCAAAGCCATAAGAGGTGCCCAGATAATACGTGACATCACAGTCTTTTGTTCCAAAACCAAAGGGAAGAAGAGAGATGAACTTAGGAAGAGATCAAAGAGCTGAAAAGAAGGACCTTCTATATCTCATGTCTACACTGTACTACCAAACAGGCTTTTAGTTTGTTTTTAAAATCAAGTAAGGAATGGTTAAATGCTGACAGTCAAGGAAAGTTATGTATCCTTCTTCCACTATCAGAAGGTGTGCTCCATACAGAAGGAATCAGATGATATCCACAGTTCCATATGACTTAAGGTTCTCTATACTTAGACAAAAAACAGTGCTAAAGATACAATCTAAAATCCCAATAACTGCCACTTTTCTTTTCAGTAAAAATTGTCCTTGAGTGGGGTTAGTAGTCCTCTAATGATTAAAAAAAAAATATTTCTCTCTGGTAAAGCGCAACTTTTGAAAAGAAATCATGTTCAGACATATGCCTGAATGCATATGTTCATTTAATATTTTCCTTTAACTTGGATCTTGCAGAAATATATTATCACCACAGATATTTTAAACTTGAAGTCTGTTCAGCCATCTGAATTACTGGATAAAATAAATAATTGGAAATATAAGAATAATATCATATTGATGTAAGGACAAAATTCCTACAGTTAAAAGGTATTTTTAGCATTTCTTTGGTTTCATATTGTGCTTATTTTTTTACATTTGAAACAAAAAAGGGACTGAATTAATTCTTAAGAAATGCAAGCAGAAGTGTTTGTAGAGTACCTTGGAGACTGTAAACATGATTAGTCATAATCTGATCTCAAGTACATATGGGAAATTTTGGAGAATTTCAGTGAAGTTGAATTAGTAGTAGAATCTGTCTCATGGATTTTTTTTTAGCATTGTTTTCAAAGATCAAAAAACCAGAACAGTTATACAGTTTGAATTAATTGTCTCCTCCCAATTAGATAAGGTGAATAAAATCATTCTTGAATTTTCAGATCCTATGGCATACATACAAGGAGTGTAACAGGAACCTGAGTACAGTCTGCCTAGAAATTCCATCTACCTTTCTTGCCATAAAAAAATGGATATCCTGCATGCTTACCGCTGGCCACATGACATCTCCAAAAGGCCCCTGAACATATTTGAGCATACACACACACATGGTGTGCTTCCACCAGTGACTCAAGCAGCAGAAATGTACTTGAGCACAAACCAAAAGATGACACCTCTTATCCATTTATTTTCCTTTAATTCCTGATACATTTAAAAGCAATCATGAGGCTGCTTCAGCTCACTACAATTGTTTTTGATTGATTTTGGATTCAGCACTTGTATACATGTATATGTGTGTGTGTATCTATATATATAAACTGAGACTGCATTTATCATATTATTAATATATAATATAAACTAAGACTGTATTTATCATATTATTAACATATACTTCCATATACATTACCCATTATAGCTCTTTATTGCTCTCCCTGCTTCTAAACACATACTGACATGTATATTTCATAGATATTACATATTATATGTTTTCATTCTTTTTTCTGGGCATTTGCACAAACATCACGACATTTAAGAGTACTATTTTATTTAATGAAAATAATCTTATATTTGAAAAAGTACTCATTTGAAAATACATCCATTATGTACCAGTGTTTCAAGAATATGTCTTTATTTTCTTTAAGGAAAATCTCTCTCTCTTTAGAGGTCAAGTGTTAACTAGCTAATGGTATTGATTTATAGCTAATAGTCACTTCATTTCTGTTATGGGAACTCTGAGAACTGGCTTGGTCTCCTACCTGTGATAAAATGTAGGTTAAGTATGCAATTTATTATTTGTCCCTCTGTGATTAATTGATAATTTACAATGCTGATTACTTAATCAATCAAAATATTAATCAGCAGCCAGCTAAACAATAACACTGGGTTAAATGGGTTTAATATCAATGATCAAGTAGTCACTTAGAGGAAGAAATTCTCTCAATTAAACAGCTGACTTTAGATTTTGCTGTCAAATTCTCCCTGTTAACCTCAGCTTCCTACTTGCTGCTTAGAACTCAGAACCAATCTGGCATTTCACCAAAATCAGCCCTCTAAAATGCTGGAATCAGGGCTTTAGTACAGCAAATGCCTGCACTGTTTCAAAATCCATGGGAAATTCCACATGGCCTGGAAAATGTTTTGTAACACTGTCAAAAGATCTTCTGTGTGCAAACAAATAAGACTGCAGCTCACTGTGTATTAGTTGATCAATGCAATAATTCAAAATAATACTGCAATGATAGCCAAACTTACTGTCTGCTATGTAAGAAAATTCATTATCATTCAATGAAGTGTCCAAAAGGTTCCATTTGTATCATCTTTCATACCCGTGGCGAAAAAAAAACAAACCACCCTGCTTCGAACTGATGTATTTACTTTTCACTTTCTTAATGAGTATTGGGGAAATTATCCTCTTATTGTGGGGCCAGCATAACTAAGAAAAGTGTTATACTCATTTGTTTTGTGGATTGAAGATTTAATATCATTTAATGATCAATGAATTGCTGTTGTGGTAATTGTGTTCTCATGTTTATTAAAAAAATAGCATTCAGTTTCTGTATATCTCTGCTGAATAAAGATATATTTAAATGATGTTACTGATGCAGTTTTGCAATGCCATTTTACTGAGCTAATAAGCATGTCCCAAACTTACTTACTTATTGTATTGCTAAACACAATAGAATGCACAATCGTGTTCTGTGCTTTAGCTGGTTGCAGTGTACTGTGTACCTCAAACTGCAGTCATTTACTGCATTATATAGTCACTTTAAGAAGAGATAAGGACTAGGAAAGGAGCAGAGTGGGCAGTCAGACTATAATAAGCTGCTAGTTTATGTTTAACTTCAGTTTCCTAGTGAGGCTAGCAGAGCTGATTGGAACATGGTGCTAATACTGCCAGCCTGGTGGTTTAGATGCCCACACAGCCATTCCCTAACGAGCTGGGCTCAGTGATCCTTGTGGGTCACTTCCACATCAGAATGTTTGTGATTCTGGGATAGCCTAAAATGACAATGTTACCAGACTGTTCTGATCAGTCCAGGGCTACAATAAAAAGTCTGGTGATGCAGAGGTGAAGTTGCTGAGTAATGCAGCAAACATCTATAATCCTAACCCTGAGTAGCTACACTGTTTCAATCAAACCCAGTCCTGTAAGAGTTAATAACACTGCCTGGGGAAAGCTTGACTAACACTTGTTTCTACTCGAGCACAAATGATTGCTACTCATTTAAAGTCATCAGCAACCAAATCTAAAAAAAAAAACCCAGAGTTTTAGAACCCTCACTTATACTTTAAATAACACAAGTTTGGAAACTGTTAGTGCATTTTATGAAATCAAATAGTACGTTTATGATATTAAAATGCTAATAAAATCAGTTTGCTATCCTTACCCAAGGTAAATGGCAATTGCAGTCCATACTACATTACTTATCTGAATGTCTTCCATCAAGCATTGAATCAGCATTTCTTCATGACCATTTTGCTTTGTTTGTGAGGAAAGCTTAAATAAAAGCTGTGGGGAAAACAAACAAACAAACAAACCAACTATATCAGGTCAAAGGCAATTTCATAACAGCATGTTTATTGAATAGATCCATGAGAAGATGTATCTTTCTCAGCTATTTGGAGAGAGAACTTGACCATTCATCTTCTTAAGTAAACTCAGCTTCATTTTTTAGCATATCCTGAATGGTAGGAAATGTCTATTTAGTGTTAGGAATTAAAAGTTTCAGCACATTGTAAAACTGCAGGTAGAACAACAGGTATTATATAATATTAAAGCAACCCAGTCATGAAGTAAAAGATGCCACCTCAGAGACCATCAAAACACAGGGCATTATTTCCCCTCAGGACTGATATTTAAGGTCCTATATGCTGTATGGTAATGTTTTATTACCTGTCCAACTATTTTAAATTTTTCTACTTGGAGTGCTGCATTTATGCACATAACTTGTTAAGTTGTTCACACTAGTTTTGTTATAACTATTAAATCAAATATTTTTCTCTTAAACTGTGTTGTTTCTGGGCATGCATAAAGATGTAGGAGAAAAGATCTTAAAAAACCCCCAAACCACAACTAAACTGAGTATAGTTAATAGTAAGCATGAGTTATAGCTGTGTGAAAAGACCTAAAAAAATGTGTTGAAAATCTACATTAAATAGACTTTGAACATACTTTCCCACTGAAATATTGTTAACATTACCTACAGATGCAAGTGAATACAAATAATGTGTTTGTCAGATCCCATGGAAAACTTACTACTTATGAATATTGTCCTTCTACAGCTCTCAACTCATTTCTGTAATTAGCTTGATTTCCATGCAGCTCTGAATAATTTATGAGTAATTTCAAAAGAAGAAAAGAAAAGGTCATATATTACTAAAATACCCTTGTATTAAGTATTTTTTACTATTCCCATTATAATATTTTCCATATTGAAAAATAGAAAGAAAGTCTCCAAAAAATGAACACTACACTCACTATTATGTGTTTTTTTTCTTATTATTTTGAAAGAGGAATGGTAAGAGATGTTGAAAAGAATTAATAGTATATATACAAACAATAATATGACATGAATGTCAACATTGACTTTTGGGTTTGATCTGCTGGTGACCGTCTGTCCATCTTTGTGTTTGGAGAAATAGAGGACTTAATTGCAGCAGTAGACAACTCCTGTATCTAGTTTGGAAAGAAATTGGCTTGCCACTTGTGAAATCTGTGATTAAATGATTAAATCTATATTTAGGTACATAAAACTCCTTCACTTTGTTCTTCATTATTTTGTTTATAACCTCAAACAGTTGCTTTCCGTCCCTCACGTGTCACCAGAACTGCTTTGCAAGTTCCTAAAATCTCTGATTTTTTTTTTTATTTTTTTTTCCCCCGGTGAAAGTTTGAGGTAAGGAGGGCTTTTCCACCACTGTCTTTGTCTTCTGGTCCAGCAGTCTGCTACAGCTTTTGGTTTCAGTGGAAAAATGTGGGGGAAAAAAAAAAAGTTGCCTGCATTATGACTATAATTAATGATTTCTATTAATAAGAAGAGAAATAAAAGTCCTTATAATTTTCAAATTATATTTTTTGGGCTGGAAGTGACCTGAAAGATCAATTAATCCCCCATGGTTGGGAACACCTTCCACTATACCAAGTTGCCCAAAACTCTACCTAACCTGGCCTTGAACACTTCCAGGAACGGGGCATCCATGACTTTTCTTGCAACCTGTTCCAGTGTCTCAACACTCTCACAGTGAAAAAAGAGATATTTGTATTCAAAATATGTTCAGCAAGTAGATAGGTAGAATTGGCATCATGATGATTAGTATCATGATACAGGGTTTAAGGACTATTTGTTTGAATATACTCAATAAGAATAATATTCAAAATACTAATATTGAATGCTCCTTCTTTTATCTTTGTGAAGTAAGTGTTTCATCTTGGCCATAATTTTTTTGGGCTGGACTTAAAAATAGAAAACAAAATAAAAATTAAAAGAAAGAAAAAGAGAAAAGGATTAAAAGATTAATCAGAATAAAGAATAGAGAGAGTTCCCGTTGGCCTACTCTGAGTAACTGATTTGGCATGTAAGTAATAAAAAAGTTCTTAAACAGCAAAAATGTTGAGTTGTTAAGACACTGATGTTCAAAAGAACTACAGATAAGTTGCATGTATAAACTAGAGAGGTGATGAATGAATAGCAAAGCAAAACCAAGTCCCAGGGTAATGGATACCTAAAAGAAGCAGAAAAAGCAATATCCATATTCAGCTGAAGTACAGCAGAAAGAAGCCTGCAAAATGAGAGGCTTATCTCCTGGTCACCTACTGTGAGGATCTGACCTCAGAAACCAAGAAGACAGTTTGGTTATTAGATGCTCTGGTGTTACACATGCTGTGTGAAAAAAAAATGTGTCTTGACAGGTAGATTATATTTTTGTCTCTCTTCATCCTGAGGGTTGATATCTAGATGAGGGCCTTAGAAAGCTCTGCAATTTTCAGTTTCTAGATGAAAATATGTTGGGTACATTCGGGAAAAAAAAAAGGGAGATTAAAAAGTAGTGATGATCCACTGGACTGATTGATAGAGAGACAATTTAACTCCTGCTACCACTCAGTAAAAGCAAGAATAACCCTTTTGTGCAGAAACATTAGAACATCAAAGTGAAACATTCTGCAAGTGCATATAACACTCATTTTGTACAGGGATTCAGTGCCTCATACAGAAATGAGCCTGAGCAAACAATGGAATCTTGATTGACCTCTAAAGTACTAGTATACAAATAATCAGAAAGTAGGAATGAAAATGCTCAGATGCTACAGGTCACTGAATAGAATAGCTTCTGGATTGCATCACTACAGAGCAATGTGCAAAACTCAAGTAAACCCTGTGAGTAATGAACTCATGCCTTAATCCAAAAATGAAAACTGTGTAATCAGTGTGACAATAATGAGTCAACAGGAATGAAGTTTTCCACTCCAGTATGCCAAATAATAATAGATTATTCAGAAAAAGATTTTTTTTTAACTGAAAAAAAAAATATAATTCTTATAATACTTATATCTTCATCTGGTTTTATATTTTGTTTCTTCCTTTAAAATCAGTTATGAGTTGCCATTCCTTACCTTAAGATGTGAGAAAAGAATATCTGAGTTTTAGTGATTTTCCACTGCAGTATAAACTGGAATTCAGCAGCAAACTAGTCTCCCTCAGTATTTCTCCCTGATCTCTTGGAAAGCCAGTTAATCCTCCAAAACAACAACAAAACGAGAATAATAGAACTTTTATGATCTGTTTGTAGTTTTTTGTTAACAGATCTGTCATACACCTACATGCATGAAAATATTTAGACTTAGTGTTGTGAAAACTAGCTTGCAACCATGGTACCTGACACTTAAGGCAAAAGTAATGTATTTAGAGGGGAAATATTTGGTAGCACAGAAGGGCATTCTTGGAGCACATTTACATATGTTATGCATGTTTAGGAGAGACTGGCATTAAAGGGTAAACTATACCTTTGAATAGAGATAAGGTTGTAGTTTGCAACATATATAGAAAATTAGGTTGGGTAGCCTAAATGTTTTTAGGGGGAGTATGTTATTAACCAAAACCAATGGCTTTTAGTATTACGTTAAAAAGTTCAAACCCAAAATTAGAAGTAAGAAACCTATTGCAAGAATGTCCTGTAACTGGGAACTTAAGAAGCAGTTGAAACTCTGGTGAGCTGAGCAACTTTTCACCCCAACATGTGATGTGATTTGCAGGAGCTGAAATAACAAAATCTGTGGGCAGGTCTGTAGGAGTTAATTTTGCTGTCTTTCAGTAGCAGGCACGGCAAGAGGGACAGGTGCGTGGACTAAGGAGAAGCTTAAAAAAGCAATTTATAGTGCCCTATCACATCAACTTAATTCAGACCTCAGTACCAACATGACTTAAAAATATGAGTGAATATTGTGAGAGGAGGAAAGCAACCATCTGGCATTGCAGTGGCTTTCTGGAGATGGACATTATAAATGGGGTTAGTTCAGTTGCTGAAATTAGGTGTTCTTTTCTATTAAGTTTCTAATTAGTGCTTTTCTCTGCCAGTTAAATCAATATTGTTTAACAAATTGCTTGGATCCTCCTGACAAAGAGGAAAATTAGTTCAATGTGAGCCTGAATTTTAATATCCTTGCCCAAAATTCAGAGGATTTTGCCAGAGTTTTGAGCCAGGACTTCTTGTGGTGACATTATATTTCAGCCCAGACCTCATTCCTGCCGATCGAGTCAGAAAGGACCAAAGACTTATCTGAATAACACTGCATTAGGAAAAATCACAGTGTGCCAGAATGTGCATAACAACATCTGTATTTGTTTGGTCATGCCCCACCCTGCAGATCCTTATGAGCCTTCACTTCCTCCACACAACTGAAGCACTTGAAAATAATTCGGTGAAAGAATCCAGCTGAAAAGACTGGGGAGGTCACGCTGACTGTGTGAGCCTTCAGTGTGCTGCTGGGCATAGTTAGCAGTCTGAGGAGAATCAAGGAAAGCAAACCTTCTGCAAAGGTGTTTGGAGCGACATTGAATTTTCTCTGAACTGCTTTATTTCTGAGCACTTAACAAGTATAAGAGCTCCATCTATTCAGTGGCTTTTAAATTAGTAAAATAAACAACTCAGGAGCACTGGAAATCAAATTTGCATCCTTTGATAAGCACCAAGAAAAAGTGCTACAATTTATTGGCAATCTGGTTAAAAGCCTTCCTTTCTGTCCCTGGTACATAATAGAGACACATACTTAAGAAACACTGCCTAGGAAACTTCTTTCAAAATGAGGAAGATAGCTGTTGGCAACATAAAATATCTTTTCTTGTCCAGAGATTCACTGCTTCCATTCTTTCCAGGGGCAATATAAAAGAAATCGAGAGCACCATCTTCTAGAAAAGGAGGAGTCCAGCAAACTGTCACAAGCTTGATGTATTTCTCCTCTCACCTCAGGACTATCTACTACATAATTGGCAGTAAATTGTTGCTACTTCTTACTATGGCAAATCCCTTTGTGACTTTTATATAGCTGGATAGACAGAGGCATAGAGAGAATAAAAAAACCAAGAAGCATAGTTCTTAAGTGCCATCAATAATAAAAGAATATTAGTGACAAAAATCTTCTAAAAGAAAAAAAGGCAGAAAAAACCTTGGAATAAAAACTATGTCTATGCATCTGTGTTCATTTTCTGTCCTCATGTTAAAAAGGGAAAATAGATTCAAAACTCACTGAGAATTTTCTCATCTTTCCTCAGGAGCCTGGAATTTTATCCACTGGATGCCTCTAAATACACACCTTCCTCAGGTCTCTGATATGTGTTCTTGATTATTCAATCAAGAGTAAAGTAGTTTGTGTACAGCAATTCCAGCACAAGTTTTCTTGATTGCTTTTTCTTATTTGGTTATTATTTCTTTCTCAAAGAGGTTCCCTGGACACAGTCTAATGACCTTAAAAGAAAAAAAATATTAGATCAATTACATTTTCTTTTGTCATAATATGGGGTTTAGATATGTACTGAAATATTCTCTTAGCAGAAAAGCCAATTGATTTTGCAGCAATATTTTCCTTCTATTCATGTTATATCTTGTTTTACTGTGGCATGAGAGTAAGAGGAGAATTTGCTAGTTTTCAGATATTGTTAATGACAAAAAAGCAGTTTAGGAAACTTATATTTAAAGCATAGTTAAGGTACAGATTTATCTTTCAGGACAATTTTTTTATCCTTGATTCTACTTCTGTTTTAAGGGTCAAAGTAAAACTAATGCATATTGTCAGGTGCATGCTTCTGGATCGTCACTGAGGGAATGGGAAGGATTTAGCCTGCAACTGGGCTTTAGTATGTTTCTGAATCACACAAGAAAAAACAAAGCTGTTAACTCCCCTTCATCTGCTCCTTTTAATGGGTAAAGTAATTCTGCAGATGTATGGTTATTCTGATTACCACAGATGTATTGGGTCTGGCTTAGCTGGAGTTCACTTTCCCTTAGAGCCCTCACAGTGCTGTGCTTTGCATTGGTAGCTGGAAAGGTGTTGACAAAATGTGTTTTGGCTACAGAGGAGCAGGGCTGGCACAGCATCAGGGCTGTCTCTCACATTCCCACTCCCATCAAGTGCAAGATCCTGGGAGGGGGCACAAGCAGCTCAGCTGACCTGAATTGAACACAGGGATATTCCACACCATGTGATGTCAGCTCAGATATAAAAGCTTAGGCAGAGGTAGGATAGAGGGTATTTGTTCCGACTAATGTTTGCCTTCTGGAATAGTTGCTGTGCATGCTGAAGCGCTGCTTCCCATGAGGTGCAAGAATATTGCTTGCTGATGGGAAATAGAGATTGAACTCTTCCCCCCCTTTTTTTTTTTTTGCTATGTGCATACACTCTTTTGCTGTAGTAAACTGCATTACTTTAACCTACTAGCTGTTATCTTATTTTCTCTCCTCTGTCAAGCTGGGGAGTAATAGAGCTGTTTGTGGGCACCTGGCATCTGGCTGAGGTCAACTCACTGCAACAGCCTAGAATAGTTTGTTAGATTGTTTATGAAAAACTGGGTTTTATCTAGATTTTTTGGAAGTCAGTGGTTACATTGTTTTTCTGGAAAACACAAAAGGGTTTTCATCATCTTTTACTCATCAAAAAAATCTCGAAGCATTTTATGATATTTGAATTTGTGCTATATCATACTGCACAGAACTTATTCCAGGTAATCGCCTTCATAGCTGTGGTCATGTCCTAGAAGAAACCCCCAAATTTTGGATGTAGTTTTCCATTTTTTGTCAATGTATTTTAATAGTTAAACTGTGGGTGAATCATGATTTTTTTTTTAGTTGTTTTCATATAAAACATGTCTATTGTATAAGTGGACCTGTGGTAATTTTTACGTGAAGTGTAGATTGTATTTTTATATAGATACAGGCATATATCTAGTCTAAAAAATCAGTGATAAGAAACAAAGAAGCAACTCTAACTTTGTTAACATCTTTGTCAGTGAGAGACTCCGCTGAATAAAGTAAAAAGTAGACAAGATTTTAATAGCTTTGTCTTTGCTTCTTTTCTTTGGACCACTAGAAAATGCTACTTCTGAAATAAATTTGCCTCTTTGACATAATGTTGAATGCAGTTATTTTCTTTTATGGAACAGTTTCTCCTAGGAATGCAAATAGCAAAAAATATCACCCAGTGTGACCAGAATCAACTAGCTTATGTTAAAACCAGGAACATTCAAACTCATTTTGCAGTTAAAGTTCCCACTGGCTTCAATGCTTAGGTTTAAAATTCAGCACAAATATCATGTGAGGGAACCTCGTAATTGTTGTTTACTCTTCTTTGTTTGGTTGGTTTTTTTTGTTGTTGTTTTTCTTTTTTAATAATATAAGTCATAATCTTTTGTGTTTCTTTACAAATTAGTCCTGGTCCTGTATCTTATATGAATGACATTTTCAAAAGGTCTCAGGATTGGTGTAATGCAGCTTCTGCTGGAGCCTTTGACCGTTTTGTCAGTAACCCAATGCCATCGTCAAATCCAATGGGATTTTAAGAAATCCACAAACCTTGTCCCCTCCTTCCCTGACACCCATTCCTCCACTAAACGTTAGGGCTAGCTTCATTCGAAAAAAAAAAGAAAAAAAATTGATTAATTATTTTATTGTTCCTACTATTGTACTATTATTTTACCTAATAAATCAAAACTCTGTCTTTTAGTTTTGTAGCTTAGTTATTTTTCTACTGCTTATAATCATTACAGCTTTGTATTTATAATAAAAACAGGTTCATGTACAGGTAAATGAAAAACAGGTAAATGATCAGTTGTAGCCAAGCACAAACAGCATTAAATTGTAACTGCTGACTGTATTCAGGAGACCTTTGTCATTGATTCATTTGCTCCAGAACACTTTGTGTTGCTTAGACAATAAGCAGACCAAATGACCCAGTCATTTCTCGATTTTATTCCATTTTCCTAGACTTCATGCATTTCCGTAGTCTTGCAGCTCTCAATATTTTTCAACATCTCAGCATTTCAGAATGTGCTATTGCAGAACACGATGGGTTTATGTTGACACTCCTTTCAAATAAAGCAAGAGTCATATAAACAAATGCCTAGCCTGTGGCAAAGCTCAACTGTTAGCTAGGGAGCAATGTGAGCTGCTGAAGAACCAGGCTTTAGAACAAATTAGTGGTTTGTTGCTGTTTTCCAGTACTAGCAAAAGACCTTTTGCTGAAGGGTCATATTGGGAAAATAATGCCAATTAGCAGTTCTGCAGGGTACCTTCTTTTTAGTTCCATACGTGTCAATGTAATACACAGTAGCCAGTAAGAACTGGGGAAAATGGGGAAAATATATGTCTTGCTTTTTTGGCTTTTCTTTTTTTTTTTTCTTTTTTGGCATAAAAATGCAAAGGAACCATTATAATTTAAGTTCCTAACACAGCTGAGTGACCATGTGGTACTCTTACAGTACTTGAACCACTCATTCAGTTCTTCTGATATGAGAGATGAGGAGAAAGAGGGAAGAGTGCCAGAAGACACCTTCTTATTTTAAATATGTTCTGATGAGATATCTGGCTTTTTAAATTTGTCTTTCAACTGCTTATTCCTGTGGATGTATACCAGAGAGAAAAATGGTGAGGTTATTTTGTTGTTGTTTTTTTTTTTTTTTGGTCTTGCAAATCAAAAATAGCCAATTGATGGGTCAAACACTTCTATTTTTTTTTTTTTTTTTTTGAAGCCTCTGAGAATATTTAGTATACTCACGTATTGTGTTGGTTGGGGTTTTTTTCTTAAATTTCATTAAAACATCATACTGATTTTGATAAGACTGGCTCTTCCATCCCCGATGAAAGGTTGAGTAATAATGCAACCTAAAAGCCTAAAGTCTTTAAAAATATATCTAAATGTAGTCATGTTAAAGATCTGATACCAGCTTCTGGTTCAAAACTTAGAGCCCTTTATGCTGGCTCATGTGCTACTCAAATACACTCAGCAGAAAGCAGCTTGTGCCAAAGATTGTCTTTTCTGTTAATAATTATTGAGAAGTAACACCTAATTCAGGTAAAACAACTGTTTTTTGTTAGCTGGATATTCAGTGGATCTATCTACTCCAAAAAATATATTTGTATACTTTTACATTCAATTCTGTGTAAAGAAAAATGATAAACACTGTTCCCAAATCCAGATTCTACACCATTCTGACTCATTTCTGTGAAACACTTAGCAATTTGATTAAGGTACTTAATTAACTTCTGTCAATGCTAAACTTGTATACACTTTCATTTTCTCACTGATTGTTTGGGCAGATCTGGGATATAAATATATTACAGGTAGCTCTGGGCCAGATGCTGTTTGCCATTCAAAGAAGGCTAAGAATGAAATAAAGGTGAGAAGGTGTGGTACCACATTCTGAAAGCAATTCTTCAGACAGAGTCCAATTTATCAGTCTGTGTGATTTTATCTATGTAACTCTCTGAGAAGCCAGAAGATACTGCCATCTCATTGAGGACCTTTTCTCTTGTCATCTGCATGTCCAGTTGTGCACACCAGTGCTTAAGCATATGGATGAATATTTGTGTGCCTTTTTTATTTTGAAATACATAGGTATATTTTCTATGACTGTCGCTTTGCTTTCCAGCCTTCTAGTTTTGGAGTCAGAACTTTCTCACACACTTTCATGTAAACAAAGCAATGTTTTCAGAATTCTTTATCTTGTTTACATTCCTTTCTGTAGAAAGTACAATTGATGGACACTTTCTAAGACCAGTGGAGTTGAAGAGGTTGAACCTCAGTCTTCCAATGTGGTCTCTTATCTAGAAATCTATATAAGCTGTAAGAAAAATTAAACTTTCTCTTTTCCCACTTTGACTCAGTGGTGGTCACTGTGTCTCCCTCATGACAGTAGTGCACCACATATGACTTTTTTTTAAACTATAAGAAGTCATCCTTTTTACTTATAATGGTCTGAAAACATGTCTCAGTGAATTCATGGTAGAAAGACAAGTAAAAATACTCCAAAAGATTAAATTAATTTACATCATTAATTTAAATTGAAATTTAAAATTAAGTGATTATTCCATAGAGATAAGTATAAAAATAAATATCCGGAGAGAGTTTGCAATAACCAAATAATTGATTAATCAGTTAATCATTCTGCATACATTTAATTAATCAGAAGCATCAGAGAACAAACAGAGATTTTATATAAATGAAGCTGGAATTCTAGTAATTAAAAATAGCTAGCTGTTCTTTTGGAAGATAGACTGTTTGCTCGAGATACAAACAAGATTTATTTCTCTGTTTTGATAAGTCAACAGGAGAATTCAGGTATAAACCTGTGTCTTGTTAGAGAGAGATGACTGAAGCTTATTTTCAACTTATCCTATTTCTTTTTAATGAGAAATATTTGAGCCTTGGGTTATATTATTACAGTGTAATAATCAATAATTACTTGAGAGGAGCCTACTTTAAGATGTTCATGTGGCTTAATTTCTCTCTACTAATACATTTGCAAGTAGATAGATTTTCCAAGAAGGGCACTGAATTGGCTTCATTTGATTCAGACTTTTTATCCAGATGCCTACCTAGAACACTTGGCTGGTTTATTTTTATTCCCTTCTCTTCCTTGTCTCCCCTTGTCTCATCTTGCCTCCTAATGGCTTAATAGCATTATAATAACTTTTCATAAGTAGCTCAGAATTTCCTACTAACATGTAAGGTAATGCTAATATCCAGTGTTCATCACTACTTTATGAACTTATGAGGAACATCTACCTTTTTGATTTTCTGTGTGTCATATATTGGAACTAGTTAGCGGTGGTCATATTAGTGAACTGCTTCACAACTCTGCAGCATGAATGGTTTAATGACATGTCTCTATTCCTCAATCCTTTTCTCTACCACTCTCTGTGAGGCAGTTATCTCATCACTCTGACCTGTAAATCCTAGATATGAAAATATTTTTTTCTATAAACTGTTTCATACAGACATTATTGGATTCTTTGTCATTCAGATTCATTATGCTGAAAATTTATTTTATTAAAGGTTTTTTCTTGGAGGAACATTGGACTTTTTTATGCCATTGCTATTTCCTCCCCCTCCTGCTGTTTATTTCCTCCCTCTGATTCAGGAATCTTATTCACAAAATCTTTTTCTGTGGTAGTGACCTGCTGCCATCAGAGAAATCCCACAAGATGTTGCACTGACATTTGTTTTGTTTTCAGATCTGTCCTGAGATATGTTAAGGTTTTGAATTATTCATTCAAGTGGCTAGTCAAAAAAAAAAAAAAAAATCATCCTTAATGGTCATTTCCTCTTGTTTTGACAACAGTTAGGTCCTATGAGCTCTCAGTTTTAAGAGAAGACCGTGGGAATCAGTACTAGCACATAAGTATATAGTATAACACAGCCCCTAAACTGAAATATCAAACCTTAGGGCAGGCTACAGACACAGCATTCCGTTCATAAGGAATCACAGAGGCACTTACTGAATTCAGTCTGGGTTCCCTTGTGAAGCTTTGTACCCATTTGTGTAATCTCTATATTGCTGTGTTATGTTTTTATTATACCAAGATAACAAAAGGAATTCTAAATAAAACGAATATTCTTCCACTGTGAAGAAAAATTTTTATAAAGAGAAATAGACATTTTAACCATAATGAAAAAATTTATTGTTAACACAATTTCTGTTTCCCTCTCTCTCTCTTTTTTTTTTTTTTTTTTTTTTTTTTTTTTTTTTTTTTGTTAGGGATTCAGAATACATAACACTCCAACAATTCTATCAAGATCACAGATCATTTCCAAAGTTACATTTTATACCCTGTGATTTAGTTTTCTCCATCTGGGTGGCTTGTAGCTGGTGCCGTTTCTTGGGATCTCCTTAAAGATGTTTTTAGATTTGAAAATCTCCAAAGAAGATTTTGAGATTTAAAAAATTTCTTTGAAAGTTACCTTCTTTTTTGTAAATGTTTTAATTTAAATATGAAAATTTCACAGAGCATGCAAGCTTTTCTTTCTAAATTTGCAATGAAATTAAAAAAATGCTGAGCATTTAAGATCATGTATGTAATACTTATATTTACTTTCTTTTCCTTACAAATAAACATCTGAATTTTCTATTTTGATGTCTTCTGTCATTCCTGAGTTTATCTCTCGGTTGTGCCTAGTAAAGTCAATTCTTATGGCCTATATCCATACATTTCCTTAGAAGTGTAAATTAAAGATATTATTAAATAAATAAATAAAATTCCCATAATGATAACCTTTATGTATTCATTACTTTAAGTGTCTGAAAAGCTTCAGAGTCAGATGTGAAACTAGATCAGAGAATTTATATTAGTCCTGAAATAAATGTTTTGTTTCTCAAAGGAAAAGTGGTCCCATAGGTGATTGTTAAAACCTTGAAATTCAATTTCAACAGCATATTGGAGCAGAAATATTTTGTTAATGCACTTCATTTACACAATCAGTTTTAATTTCCAGCTCCAGGTGTGTTTCACATCATCATTGCTCCATTCTTTCATATTTTTTCCTCCTGAAACATCAGGGCTGTTAGTTTGGGAAAAAAAGAAAACAAGATCAGTGAACAAATATAAATCAAAGAACAGATTTTCTTATATTCTGTCTGAAAAGGTACAAACCAGCAACCAGAAAGTATCTGAGATGTGCATCTTTAAGACCAACTTCAGGGAACTTTTCCTATATTCATTGCAAAAATACTCACCCACCAACAGGACAAATTGTTAAGTTTGGAAGTAAGACTTGCAACAGTCCTTCAATACTCAATATATATTGCAAAAATACCACTGTTTGTACAATTATTGCTTTAAACATAATTTAACATCTTTTCTTGCTGTTTTGTTGCCCATTTCTGAACCTTTGCTTCTTAGACTTATTGAAGATTTGGCTGCTTAAAAACTACTTGGAGTTTCTTACTTGGAAGGCTAAGAGTCTTTGGAAGGTTCTTAAATTAATAAAGATACAGTTTCAGGGAAAGCCCGTAGGTAAATACTGAGAGAGGAGAGCTGCAGAAGCAAATAGACGTTAAATATTGAGATGACAGTAGATTAGTCAGCTACAGAGTAGAAAAGCAAGGTCCATTGGTTAGAGCTGTTGTTGCCTTATCCGGCTTAAGAAGGAAAGGAAGATTTAAAACATGACCTAATTACAACGTTCCTTAATATTTTATCTCTAAAGTAGGGACCAGAGAGCCACAGTAAATTTACTTAGATAAACAGAAATCACGCAACATAAGCTCAATTCTGTTTGCTGTGGGATATGACATTCTTCCATTAAGCCTGTTTGTAAGATGTGTAAAATTAAGCTTGAAATTGTGTGAGAAGTTTGGCTGAGAGAAATTTTGAAGTGTTCAGGTAACAGGATGGTGGTAGAAAATACTGTAGCTTGGCGTGCAAAATGGTTTGGATCAGCACAAGTTTAACACATCTGTAGCAATAAGAGACTTGTTTAGAAAACAAAAAGATTTTAACTCTATCGACCTTTGTGCAGTCTTACCTCTCTGAATGCAAATGTCTAAGATAGAATTGAACAATTTAACTCATTTAAAAGTTATTGGTATGTTCTCACTCTTGTGCTCCTGGGATAAGTTGCTTGAAAGGCATGTTTGACAGTCAAAGGGACAGGTTCTGTTGGTGTTTGCTGTTCAACTGCAAGTGGTTTCAAGGCACTAAGAGCACATCTGAGATCCTGGATGCAGCAGAATTTATGATTGGCAGATGCTACATACCCAGGAATTCTGGACCACTGAATTTACCACACACACTGAAAAGACTGTGCTTTAACTATAGAGCTGGTGTGGATGCAAACAGAATCTTTGGCATATCTGGAAATATTTAAAAACCATAGGAAAGGATGGACTGCTATGCATATATATAACAACGTTTGCAATTATATTATACCCTAGATCTCCATTACTGATGGAATGAAGAATGACTTCTATGGTATGCTCACAGGAAAAGAAAAGAAAAGAAAAGAAAAGAAAAGAAAAGAAAAGAAAAGAAAAGAAAAGAAAAGAAAAGAAAAGA